>CAMRHE010000437.1:1287500-1473155 GCA_947044405.1 Leptodactylus fallax | reverse complement strand
CCCCCCTTTTATGTCAGCCTGCCTGTTCTGCAGACAGAGTGTGAGCAGAGAAGCAGGAAGTGACGAGACAGAGAGCAGCAGCCATCTTGGCAAGTGTTGTATTGAACTGGTGTGGAGATTTTTCTGTACAGCTAAGCTGTATCTTGGTCCAGAGACAAACAGAGTGTAAAGAGACAACAGGACTAGTGAGTCCACGTGAAAGGAACTGTGCTCAGTGGCTGATCAGTGAGACTGACATTGTGACTGTGTATATGGATACCACAGATAGAGACTCGCAGTGCTGTTGATGTACTGGACGGCACCTGCTAAATCCCGGCTTACATCCCAGCTCAGTAAAAAACAAATAAAATAAGAAAAAATGTAAAGAGAAATAAAAGAATTTATTAAATTAAATTAAATTCAATTTTCTCCCTTTTTAAAAAAAAAAAATTATTTCACAAAAAAAAAAAAAAAAAAAAAAAAAAAGAAAACCCAAAAAAAAAAAAAAAAAAAGACTTAGCGCCCCCCCCCCCACCAACAAACAAAAAAAAAACCACCCAACCAACAACAAAAAGAAAAGGAACCAAACAAAAAAAAAAGGACAATTAAGGAAAATTTTATAAATTATATTATTAATACAATAAAAAAAAAAAAAAAAAAAAAAAAAAAAAAAAAAAAACAATACAAAATTTGCCTTAAAATTTTTCATGCTATTATATATTTTTTTTTTTTCTTTAACCCCTATTTTTTTTCTTTAAACCCCCTTTTAAAATATTATATATATTTTTTTTTTTTTTTTGTCCACCGCCGGTGCGTTTTTTTTTTTGTTTGGGGTCCAAACCACCTCCCTTGCTCTCGGTTCACACGTGCACCGGTGATGTCGCAGCATAGTAGATACAGTCCGGTAATGGCTGGCGGTCCTCTGGCTTGCAATAAAGTGGCTCAAACACAGCAAACGGTTGCAACAGTCCACAGTCTCTGCAAACAATCCAGGGAACTAGCGACAAACAGCTCCGGGCACATACACAGAGTTGTCAAGTATAAATCCACAGGGATAAGTCTCTCACACAGCCAATAAAGGTTTTCAGCTCACCCGTTGTAGATGATGTTATGGATCTTGACACCATAGTCTGTGATGGTATAAGGACACGGGAGTCATGATCCTGCCGACTACGCCAAAAACGCCTTGCTGCAACCCAGTCAGAGGAGACCGGAGGATGGGAGTAGTAGTGGCGGATGCTGTGCCACCTAGCAGGCCGAGCATGCTCCCAAACCACTCCAATCCCACTCCTAGGCCGGACAAAGTCGAGGGGGTCTTGCAGCACTACCGGATGGTGGTGATAGTAGTTCTTTCCCCCGGGGCACTTCCAGTTGAAGAGGAACCTCTCCTACCTGTGCCGGTGTGCTGTTGGTCGGAAGAACCCTGATAGTAAAGCAGGCATGACTCAGGATTCAGCGATGCAGGTAAACCAAACAGCCGTTTATTAAGGCAACTGGAACACAAGGTCAACAGCAGCTTCCAGATGGGGGTAGTAGTCCTACAGTGTCCAACCCCCAGCCTTGGCTCTAGGAGGTCGCCCAAAGGTGGTATAGGCCCAGCGACAGCCCCAAAACATTGCTGCTCTAGAGGAGATCTGCATGGAGGAATGGGCCAACATACCAGCAAAAGTGTGTGCCAACCTTGTGAAGACTTACAGAAAACATTTGACCTCTGTCATTGCCAACAAAGGATATATAACAAAGTATTGAGATGAACTTTTGTTATTGACCAAATACTTATTTTCTACCATAATTTGCAAATAAAAATTCTTTGAAAATCAGACTTTGATTTTCTGGATTTGTTTTCTCATTTTGTCTTCATAGTTGAGGTCTACCTATGATGTCAATTACAGGCCTCTCTCATCTTTTTAAGTGGGAGAACTTGCACAATTGGTGGCTGACTAAATACTTTTTTTTCCCCACTGTAAGCATAATAAATAAGGGTAATGTCATCATAGTATCATAGGAAAGGAGGGGATAAGCGTCTACTGGTGGTTAGCACTGCAGCCTTGCAGCTCTGGTGTCCTGGGTTCGAATCCTGCCGAGGACAACATCTGCAAGGAGTTTTAATGTTCTTCCCGTGTTTGCGTGGGTTTCTTCCCACATTCCAAAGACATACTGATAGGGAATTGTGAGCCCTATATGGGACAGTGACCACAATGTCTGTAAAGCGCTTCGGAATATGATGGCGCTATATAAGTAAGCATAATAAATAAATAATACTGGTGGGAGACCTACACCCAAGGCCTTCATGTTTACAGTACTGGAGTTGACTGATGGCACTTTGACTTCTGGACGCCACAACGAGGGGTGGAGCCCAGTTCCCAGTCGGTCAACTCCGGCAAAGGACTTGCCAGGGTTTCACAAAAAACATAGGTCAGAGAAAGTTCAGAGTGGCCATGACAGCGCGCAGTCAATGCAGTAGGAGAGCTCATGTTCTCTCAAGAGCTGGAGGAAAAGCCAATGTGACGTCGCTTCTGTAGGGTGATCCACAAGAGATCCTGGAACAGTTGGACTTTAGCTCCATCAAAAGCAAAGTCTTTCAGGCACCTTGTTTTATCCATGATGGCGTCCTTTAGAGTAAAGTCATGGATGCAGCATATATTGAAGGGCTCTATCCAATTTGATCTTATGGGTAGATAGCTCTTGCAGAATGAGGTTAAAGATTGCTTCAAGGGTTACATGGAGGTCTTCCTCCCGTCTCGCCTCTGGCAGGGTTTTGGCTCCAATGTTATTGCGCCAGCCCCTATTATCAAGATCTTCTAAGTGGTGCTACATCCACTTGGAGGTATGAACGCTGTAGAGGAGAAAACGGAGATGTTGTTTTGGGCTAACAAGGAAGGAGCTGGCGCCAGAGCTGCGACCATACAAGATGGAGCCCCGAGGAGGAGACATCAGCGGGACCAGGTAAGGCTTCATGTTGGGCTGAGAGGGGCAGTCAGGGGGGTCAGGGTTCCCCTAGGGGATCTTCTTGATAAATTTCTTGCCCATATGGGTGATGGAAGGCTATAGCAGGTCCAAAATAGCAGCACGCAGGGTAGGAGCTCCACAAACACATAATACACCATGATAGTCCTAGGCTACACCATCTATGTTGATTTAACCCCTAACAGTCACATTAAAATAGTAAAAACCCTCCTGAAAATGTCACTTTTTTACTGTAGATGTTTAATGTCTTAAGTGCGTTTTAACCCCATAATGACATACCTACTAACTTTTAGAAAATAATTCGATCCCCCCCCCCCCCGTGTTACAGCAGCAGTCTAACTTTAATTGGTTCATCAGTGTAGCTGTATGAGACCTTGTATTGTGTGGGGCAAGTTGTATTTTTATAGAAAAAGTATATAGCAATAAGTAATTTTTGTTATAATTTTTTTTATGAAATATTTTGAAATATGAAATATTTTGTAAGAGGATTTTTTTTTTTTTTGACTTTTTAAAATTTTTCTTAATACTACTTTTCTAAATATTACCTGACTTTTCACATTAAAAACCACACAGATGCTTTGGTCAACAATAACCCCTCAGGTGCTGTGGTCAAAGACTTTTCTAACGTTTTGGAGGATTCCTATTAACATGTCTACTGCTCAGAGAGGGAGAAAGGAGATAAAGTCAGACAAAGATCGAAATATTTATTGCAGGTCAAGGAGGGCATAGAGTAGGGGTGAGGAGCTACAGAGATCATGTGTAGGAGAACCCTTCTCCTGCACATCAAAGATCAGACAACACAATGAAAAATACACCATCTCCATGGATATGGAGAAAGGAGGGTTAATTCCCTTACACAATCTGTGGAGGCACAGACCAGACCCCCAGACTCCTACCAGTACAGAAGAAGCTGATGGGAGACACATCTGCTACTAATTAGTTGCTCTCCTGCACTTCAACTGATGAACACCAGACTTTGTAGCTATCAGTTATGACCTTTCTCGTTTGAATTAACCCATTAGGTTGCAATCAGTAGGGGGGTTAAACTTGTTTTCAAATCAAGGGTAGTTTCTCCTATGTACACCAAATTTACAAGGACATTTAAGCATATATACAACAAATTCACTATCACAATTTAAATGAAAATTAATTCTATATTCCTTACCGTTAAGAAGGGGCCGGACTGGGGACGAAGACTAAGGGGAGGGCCCACATGACGAAAGTACAGCTGGACAGCAGCTATTGGTCAAGTATGGGTAAGGTGGGGTTAATCCACGTTTGGTTGCAGAGGAGAGTTGCTTAAAAAGAAAAGCCCACGAAAAGTGACGGCAGTTGCCATGAAGAGGACACAGAGTGAAGAAGCTGTGTGCAATGTGTTCTCCCTTTGTCTGTCATTGCATCGCTCGAGGATCTGATTGTGCAGCTGCGCGAGTCGGCATCTACACACGGAACAGAGTGGGTGCAGGCACAACTTTTGGGCCTGCTTCAGGGGCCGGGGACACCTACCGCTGAGATTCCCCCTGTCACTCCGAGACGGCCGCAGTGGACTAGGCCTCCGGTGCGCCTGAGCCCGGACGAAGCCCCTCGAGCCCAGCGCCAAAGATGTAGCCCCTCTAGGGACCCCCCGGTCCGGGACACTGGCAGTCCCGGGCTGGGAGGAATCCGGTTGGCCGGCAGGACTTGTGGCGGAGGCGGCAGGCCGCGCCTCCGCCATTCCAAGATGGCGACGGTGGATCTGGAGCTGGAGCGGAGGGACCTGTCTCCCCCTACCTCATGCCTTCACTGCGTGGTAAGTCTGGACCTGCGACACAGACCCCGGGTCCTCAGCGTGCCGCCTCTAGCAATCGGGCGCTGCCCGGGTCGGCTCTCAATGTGTGCGCGGATGCTGTCTCCTTCTCTTCCCCTGTTTCCGGTCCAGGGTGTGGGTGGGCACCCGGGAGAGGTGGGCAGGGGTTTGTTTGAATTTTTGGGGTTTCTGGGGCAGTTGTTGCGGGTTCAACCCCAAGCCATGGTGCCGGTCTCCGGTACCCGTGTGGGTGGGGACGGGTGTCCCGGTGACTGGGGGGTTGGGGTCGCTGGTGGGCGGACCGGGATCTATAGCCAGTGGTATAGGGGGGGCTTCGGTTAGTGGGACGTCGGGGAAAGCGGTTTCGAGTGGGGGTGGGGATAAGCCTCAGGAAAAAAGAGCGGAAAAAGACAAGGAAGATGGGGCTCCCAAGTTGGATGATTCCGCTAAGGGAGAAGTTTACGTTTGTTTTGAAGGGCCTTTGTGGGCCCATTTGAAACAGGAAGTACGGGAAAAAATATGGAAAGGGGAATATGTGGAGATTTTTTCCTTACTCCCTTTGGAGTGCTTTAACTTGGATAGAGGGAAAAAGGACGAATCTAAGAAGGAGGAGGAGGAGAAGCGGCGGTGTAGGCTTATACCTCGCACCTTCTCCAATTGGTTGCAAGTGTTCGCTATTTTGGCTAGCGTAATTGGTGAAAAGGCGCCGGAGAATTGCTCCGCCCTTTTCTGTTATATGCCATTGGGGAAGCTTACAGAGTGTACGGAGGTCAAGGGTGGCTGAGGTATGACGAACAATTTCGTCAACGTAAGGCAGTATGGCCCAGTATTCGGTGGGACCACAAGGATATTGGGCTGTGGTTGCGGGTGACGGCCCCGGCTCGTTCAGGGCAGTCCTTTCTGTCGGGAGCCGGGGGGTTCTGATGTTTGGGGCGCTCGGCGGCTTCCCAGAAGGGACTGTGCTTCTCATTTAATGAAGGCTCATACAAGTTCGGTGCAAAGTGCAAGTTCAAGCATGAGTGTTCTACATGTGGAGGATCCCATGGGGCATCTCGGTGTTTCAAAGGGAATACGTCAAAAGCGGGTGATAGCACTGGGAAATGGACGGAGTCCGGTGGTAGCGGGCGCGATGCGGCCGTACCTAAATGAATATCCGGATAGGGCGTCGGCGGCGTTGTTGGTGGACGGTTTTCAGTTTGGTTTTAAAATTCCTTATGTTAAGGAGGAATTCCCAGTGGTTCGGCGGAATTTGAGATCAGCACTGCAATATCCAGCGGTGGTAAGCGAAAAGCTTGCGAAGGAGGTGGCGTTGCGGTGGATGGCAGGGCCTTTTGAGTGTCTCCCGATGGTACATTTGCGGGTGTCCCCACTGGGAGTGGTACCCAAGAAGGAGCCGAACAAGTTTCGGCTCATTCAACATTCGTCCACGATGGAATTGACCCTGAATGTTGTTCGGTGGTTTATACATCGTTTGATGCGGCTGTAGGTTGGGTTAGGGAATACGGGGTTGGGGCTTTGCTAGCAAAGGCCAATGTTGAATCAGCTTTTCGTTTACTGGCGGTACATGAGGATAGTCTGCATTTACTGGGATGTTATTGGGATGGGGGTTATTACGTGGATCGTTGTTTGCCCATGGGATGTTCTATCTCATGCGCATACTTCGAGTTTTTTAGTACATTTGTGGAATGGGTAGTCAGGTGAGAGGCTGGGTGGTCTTCGGTCATTCACTATCTGGATGACTACCTGTGCATTGGGCCGGCAGGTTCTGGGATTTGTTTGTTGTTGTTACATACTTTAGAGGGGGTGGTGGGGGCGCTTTGGAATCCCGTTGGCTGAGGAAAAGACTGAAGGGCCGACTTCAGTTCCTTGGGATTTGTATCGACTCTTTACATATGGAATGTCGTTTGCCGGAGGACAAACTGATTCAGCTGCGTAATGAGGTCAGGGGAGCTTGTCGGCAGAAAAAGTTGATGCTTAGAGAACTTCAATCCTTGCTAGGTAAATTAAACTTTGCGTGTCGAATATTACCCATGGGAAGGGTGTTCTGCAGGAGGCTAGCGGCGGCAATGGCGGGGGTTGAGCATCCTTGTCATTATGTGCTCCTGGGGAGGGAATTGAGGGAGGATTTAGAAGTTTGGGACATTTTTTTATGTTGTTATTATGGGTGTGAAAGATCCTCAGTGCGCCAACACCGCTGTGGCCCCACCTGAGTCTTCTTTCATATAAAACCACACTCACCGCCAGTGAGTGTTGGGTCCACAAGATAAATACAAGACAAGCCTTCTAAATTTTATATATTTATTAACCCCTAAATGGGTCGGTATTAACTTCTAACACATGCAGTTCAGAACAGATATGCAGATATATGCAAGCATTAACAGTTACTAGTTACAAGATACTGTACAAATAAAATAAAAGGGATAAAGGTGAAATAATTACTTTACCACACATGTCCTTGATGTGGTTCTGTAGTCTAACACTCACACATGCTCTGTCATGTGTGAATCACCAGTGGAGGCTTCTCAGCCTTAACTCTTAGCATGTGGCATCAATAGAATAATCCCGCCTGCATGCTTTTCACAGGAATCTCAGCATTAGTCGCTCTGTAATATCTCTCAGTCTCTTGTAGGCTCATCATCGTCAGCAGCAGCATTCCAACCTGCCTGCTCATAGTAGAATCTCAGTCAAAGTCTGTAATATCCTGTAGTCTGTGATGGTCAGTCTCAACTCCATAGCATAATCTCCTCCCACAGACCTCTTACCTCATCTTTTATACCCTTTATGCCACCTCCCAGAATGAGGTCATCGGCGGCAGCAAGTCTGATGCGTTAATGCAATCAAGTCCAGATCTTTTGTATAGAGCTGAGACCAAGAGGCATGATACAATGTTATCAGGCAGGTCTGATTTCTCTGCAGTCTGGACAATGCATGTTTCTTTGATCACTCAGGACTGTATAGGAATACAATGGAGCCCTACTGTGATGGATACAAAGCCCTATTGTTCCAGCCTGGCCACTACTGCCAATATACACCTAGGCTTATAGCTGCGCACAGTATGAATAAATGGAACTAGAGAGAAATACGCTACCCAGAGACCAAGATACCGCTCTGAATTATAGCCATATTTAGGCAGAATCATCACACCTCCCCTTTTAGATGGGGCTTGCAGGAAGCAGGCCCTCTTCTGAAAGCACCTCCGTCTCCAGCTTCTCAGGCTCTGGCCCCAAGGCTCCCTCACCTTTCCCCGGGGTCCCAGCAGACTCGGGCCTTGTCAGACTCCGAGGGTGGTTGAGCGCCACGCGCCTTCAATATGTCCAGACTAGGGTCAGCTTGGACAGCATCTCTGAACTCTTGGCTGGAGCGAGACAAAAGAGAGGTGCATGTTACATAGCTGCCGGCCCCTTCTGTCTCTCTAGTCTGACTAGGGACACTTCTAAGGCCCAGGCTCTGAGCCACGTACACTTGGCTACCTCCTGCCCGTTCTGGGTCCGCTTTCTGAGTGCTGGAACCCCGTAGCTTTACACTCATGACCTCAGGTCTTTGGGGTACCATTTCAGAGATCCCATCCCGGCGGTCTCTCAGGGTCTCTCTCACACTAGCCGCTAGTTGGGAGAGTTCTAGGGGATTCTGCACCTCCCCCTTTGCTTCCAAACCTACATCCTGTTCCTCCTGTACTTGGGTGGGTGATGGTGATACTTTGGGCAAATGACTGAGAACATGCTTCCCTAAACCATCCCCCCACAATACATTAACAGGTAATACATTTGACACACCCCCTTCTTGGATCACACCTCCAGTTCCCCATGCCATCTGCACTTGGGCCATGGGCACTCCTGGAATAGAACTGGACAGAAGAGACGGGTATGTCTCATACCGGCCGGACTCCTCCGGCTTCAAGGGAGTGAGGCTAGTCATGGCGGTCTCAGCACCGACTCCAGGTGGTGTAGGCAACGGTTCAAGGGTCGGAGCGCCCTCCACCCTTGTAGCACTCTGGCTGCGGGCTAACACTGCACTACCAGCAGTCCGTCCCTCACCTGGATCGGCCATAAGATCCCCATAGCCTACCTGACCACCTGGCACATGGTCAGCAGTTGGGTGCTCATCGAATGCACTGGGCGAAATAGTAGAAGTCGCTTCCAGTGACTCAGAAGAGCTACCCTGTACACTTTCACAACAAGCATTGGCAATTACATTGACAGTACATTCATCAGCAATTGTTAATTCACACCGGGCCTCAATGAGATTTGTGGTAGACAGATTAACAAGCTGGGAGGGAGACGCCCTCGCAGATGTGGGTGTGTCTACAGACAAGGTCTCATTGGCTCCTAGCACCGGAGGAAACAAAGCATCAATAACATTTTTGCTGAGCTGGGTTGCAGGAAGTTCAGTTGCATCTTCCCTGCTCTCAGCTGAAGGCAACTCATTAGCATTTACACTTACTTCCATGGGAAGTATCTCAGAGGGGGGGTTACGGGCCCTCTCTGCAGATATGACAGACACATTATCAACATTAGTCATAGACAGTCTATCACAGTAAATTGGGGTGCTCCCCACCCCATATTGGGACATCATAGGTCCTAAATCACTTCCCAACAGTACCTTAGCAGGCAAATCAGTCATTAGTCCCACAGTCCGCATTCCTTTTCCTGCACCCCCTTCCAGATACACAGATGGGCCACCTGCTGTGGCTTGGGAAGCAGGGAAGTTCTCAGGGCGGTTGGGGCACTCCTCCTTGAAATGTCCTGTTTGGTTACAGGCATGGCCCCGCCGCACCTCCCCTTGGGGTTTGGGGAAGGTCACTAGGGTGCCCAGAGTTCTTGGGACAGGGGAGGGACCACCCGGGGCATAGTTTGTCTCACCCGACCTGACAGATGGCTGTGGTGAACTCCGGCCTGGCCTCTCCTTCCAACTTGAGGGTCTGTGCAGGGTTGTTGGAGTTTGCGCATGGGTGGTTTGTGCCCGCTGGGAGAGCTCCATCCTTTTGAGCTCAAGCTGAAACTGCCGCTCTCGTTCTACTGCCTCACGATCAGCCTGCTGTTCTGCTGCCTGCCGTTCTTGTGCTACAGCTTCCAGAAAACGGTCCAACACCTGCAGGTATGTGTTAGGGTCACTGGTGCCTACTTGCTGTAGTGCCATTTGCCAGTATGGAACCGTTCCATAGCAAGGCTGGGGTTACTGGTCTCTCCTGGTGAAGTAATCCTTGGGACCGGGCTGCTTGCTGCACTTCCTGGCCTAGCCCCAAAATCAGGACTCTGCATAGCTGTGGCTGCCTCCATTTCAGCCATACGCTCAGGATCTCCAAAAGCCTGGTTCAGCAGTTCTGGAGATCTGCTTCTGAGCCCACTAGCCATCCACTGGTATTTGCCAAATAAAAGATAGGATAGAATACAAAGAATAAGGGAGTGTAACAGCACTGTATCAAACTTTCACTGTATCTTAATGCTTGCTTTAATACCGAGCTTGTCTCATAGGATTACCATAATCCCCAGCATGTGAGTGATAAAGGTCACCAACACACGCCGTTTATCCTAAGATCCCACCGCTTCCACCAATGTGAAAGATCCTCAGTGTGCCAACACCGCTGTGGCCCCACCTGAGTCTTCTTTCATATAAAACCACACTCACCGCCAGTGAGTGTCGGGTCCACAAGATAAATACAAGACAAGGCTTCTAAATTTTATATATTTATTAACCCCTAAATGGGTCGGTATTAACTTCTAACACATGCAGTTCAGAACAGATATGCAGATATATGCAAGCATTAACAGTTACTAGTTACAAGATACAGTACAAATAAAATAAAAGGGATAAAGGTGAAATAATTACTTTACCACACATGTCCTTGATGTGGTTCTGTAGTCCAACACTCACACATGCTCTATCATGTGTGAATCACCAGTGGAGGCTTCTCAGCCTTAACTCCTAGCATGTGGCATCAATAGAATAATCCCGCCTGCATGCTTTTCACAGGAATCTCAGCATTAGTCTCTCTGTAATATCTCTCAGTCTCTTGTAGGCTCATCATCGTCAGCAGCAGCATTCCAACCTGCCTGCTCATAGTAGAATCTCAGTCAAAGTCTGTAACATCCTGTAGTCTGTGATGGTCTGTCTCAACTCCATAGCATAATCTCCTCCCACAGACCTCTTACCTCATCTTTTATACCCTTTATGCCACCTCCCAGAATGAGGTCATCGGCGGCAGCAAGTCTGATGAGTTAATGCAATCAAGTCCAGATCTTTTGTATAGAGCTGAGACCAAGGGGCATGATACAATGTTATCAGGCAGGTCTGATTTATTTGCAGTCTGGACAATGCATGTTTCTTTGATCACTCAGGACTGTATAGGAATACAATGGAGCCCTGCTGTGATGGATACAAAGCCCTATTGTTCCAGCCTGGCCACTACTGCCAATATACACCTAGGCTTATAGCTGCACACAGTATGAATAAATGGAACTAGAGAGAAATACGCTACCCAGAGACCAAGATACCGCTCTGAATTATAGCCATATTTAGGCAGAATCATCACAATGGGCCTTCATTGATGTTGGAAAAGTGGGTTGATGAGGAAGAATTGGAGCTGTTCACATACGCAGCGGGGAGTGTTGGTTTTGGGGCCTACAAGGGACATTGGTGTTTGGGTTCGTGGCCGGATAGCTGGAAGGCGGAGGGTTGGGTGAGCAATCTTGCCTTATTGGAACTGTTCCCCATCGTGGTGGCTCTGGAGGTCTGGGGGCACGAGTTTAGTAACAAGAAGTTGCGTTTCAACTGCGATAACCTTGGGGTCGTTCAGGCTATTAATAATATGACGGCATCTTCACCTCCAGTGGTTTGTTTATTGCGTAGATTGGTGTTTTTGTGCTTGTCGCTTAACGCGTGGGTGAAGGCGGTACATGTTCCCGGTATTGACAATTGTATTGCTGATGCACTCTCTCGTTTGCAGTGGGCACGGTTTCGGCAATTGGCGCCAGAGGCGGAGGAGTTGGGAGATCCGTGACCGGTAGACATTTGGAATCTGCCTTTCAGGCGGCGCAGAGTTTGATCAGAGCTTCTTTAACGGAAGGAACTTGGTCTGCATACGAGGTAGCATGGGGTCAATGGGAGGAATGGCGGGCAATTTTTGGACGGCATGTTGAGGGTGATGAGGCGTTGCTGTTTTTGTTGATTGGTCAATGTAAAGAGGAGGGGTGGTCTGTCTCGAAGGTTAATAAGCTGATGGCGGGATTGGTGTTTGGTTTTAGGGCGCGCGGCTTTCAGGCCTTGAAAGGTTGGAGAAGTAGCTGGGCTTTGGTGGATCAGCGGCGACCGGTTTCTTTTCAATTGCTTCAAGAATTAGGGGACTCGTTAGGGAGTCTCTGCAGCTCCGAGTTCGAAGTTAAACTTTTTCGGTTGGCGTTCTCCTTAGCATTTTTTAGAGCATTACGCCTGGGGAAATTGGTCAGCCCATTTACTAGGAGGCCTGGCGGCTTGCTGATGAATGACGTGGATGTACTGGAGTATAGGGTGGAATTTCTTGTGCGCAGGTCAAAGACAGACCAAGAAGGCAGAGGGTCCAGGGTAGTGTTGTTTCGGGTTCCTGATGTGCTCATGTGTCCAGTTAGGTGTTTCAGGGATTATAGGCATGCTGATGGGTCTTTTCTGTCCAGATATCAGTTTGTGGCAATATTCCATAAGTGTTTGTCGGTTTGTGGGTGGTGCCCGACCGAATTCGGTGGTCACTCCTTTTGTATCTGGGCGGCGACAGAGGCTGCTCGCAGGGGATTGGGTAATTAAGTGGTTCGGCGTATAGGTAGATGGGAGTCCGTTCGGTTTCATTCGTGTGTTTGTCCTGCCTGGTTGGTTTAAAGGGCGGTGCAGGTGACATGGTGATGTTTGTGTGTTGTTCTTTCTTTTCTTTTGCAGGAGGTGATGAGCTGGAATTGGTCTGGATCCTGGGCCATTCGTTTGTGTTTTGGGGGGCCTTGAGGGCAGCGGTTCAGCCTGATGGTCGGCAATTGGGTTTCCCCAGAGAGAGGATTACGGTAAGATGGCTTGGGTTCCGTGGGATGTGCTGGTCCAGGGTTCTTCCAGAGTTTCATAGGTTTGTCAGGTTAGACAGGTCTTTGGACGTTCTTGTCCTCCATGTGGGAGGAAATGATCTGGGGGCCAGGCCTTTTCGTGAACTAATACGGGATATCAAGTTCGATATGCTCAGATTGTGGGCTATGTCGCCTGGGTTAGTGACAGTGTGGTCGGACATAGTTCATCGTCATGTGTGGAGGGGGGCCCGTTGTGTCGATAGTCTTAACCGGGCCAGGGTAAAGGTCAATAGGGCGGCTGCTCGTTTCTTTAAAAGAA
Source organism: Leptodactylus fallax (assembly GCA_947044405.1). Lineage (NCBI taxonomy): Eukaryota > Metazoa > Chordata > Amphibia > Anura > Leptodactylidae > Leptodactylus > Leptodactylus fallax. The sequence goes on along the minus strand of CAMRHE010000437.1, from coordinate 1,460,086 downwards.
ATGTTTTGTGGCGGTTCGTCATAAGGAGTTTGAGGTGGGTGAGAGAAATTTTTGGCGGTGGGATGGGGTGCACGTCAATGCCATGAGCACGGACATCTGGAATCTGTCGATTCAAGAAGGAATCTCGAGGTGGTGCTGCGGGTGTGGAGGGATGCGAAGGCTTAAGGTGTCAAGCCTTTGCGTTTGTGGCGGGGGGGTCCTCGGAGTCGGGAAGGAAATGCCTGGTGGTATGGTTGGGGGGGGAAGCTTTGAGGCTCTGGACTCCCCAGGAGACAATGGCAAGGCTGGGAAACAATTTTCGGTTGGCCTTAGGACCGTGTTGGCGAACCTATGGCACGTGTGCCAGAGAGGGTATGCAGAGCCCTCTCAGTTGCCACGCGCACCGTCGCCATGATCACTCACTAACGGGGAATCCGGTACAGGATTCCCCGTTAGTGAGAGATCGCTTCTTTCAGCTATATGCAGGGCCACTCCGGACGCAGATGAATTAGATACAGTGATGAAGCAGGAGCCGTCCGTGGACAGCCCCTGCTTCAGCATTGTGTGCGAAGCACATCCTTGTATGCTCCGGTCCCTGGAGCTGCGGGCGCGATGTGATGACCTCACTTAGATCGTGCTTGCAGCTCCCTGAACAGTCCGGAAGAAGAGACCTCACAGAGCGGCAGCGGAGTGAGGAGAGGTGAGTATCGGTGTTTTATTATGTTAAACTGGTGGCAGATGAAGGGGGGGCATCAAACTGGTGGCAGATGAAGGGGGGACATCAAACAGAGCAGATGAAGGGGGAAAATCAACCTGGTGGCAGATGAATGGGGGCATTAAACTTGGGGGAGATGGAGGGTGACATTAAACTGGAGGCAGCTGGAGAGGGACATTAAACTGGGGGCAAATTGTAAGGGGGCATTAAACTGGGGGGCAACTGGAGGAGGACATTAAACCGTGGGGTAGCTGGAGGGAGACATGTCTGCCTCTAGTTGCCCCCATTTTAATGTCCTCATCCAAGTAATCCCACGGTTTAATGTCCCCCTCCAGCTGGCCCAGTTTAATGTCCCCCTCTAGTTGCCCCAGGTTAATATCCCCCTCCAGCTACCTCAGTTTAATGCCCCCCCTCAAGTTTCCCCCAGTTTAAACTGGGGCACCAGGAGAGGAGACTTTATACTGTGGGGCAATTGGAGGGGAACATTATAAAATGGATTAGAATGGTCGGAGTCAACGTAGAAGTGGGTGGAGCTAAATTTGCTGTGGTGCGCATAGCCTAATCATAGGGGTATTTTATGTAATACCTGTCTGAACATAACATAACCAGGAAGTTATTGGCGCTGTGACCCAGACGTTTACCATCGTCTAGGTTGCAGCGCCAAAAGAGTCACACCAAACACTTACACAACACATACACAAAGTCATCAAAGTTTACATCTGACCCTGTCCTTGTCCTGTCCATACCTTTATAGAGTAAAATACTCCAACCGCCTCTCTAGCGATATCCATTACACGCTGAAATAATAGCAATAACGATTATTACTAGAGATGAACGTATAAAACATTTCTGACAGGTGGAAAAGTTCCATCAGTCACATAACACATTGTCACCCATTGAATGTCACCATATAAAATCTCAGTTTTTGGCAGCTTTCAGATGGGTATAATAGCAGGCGGTGATGGGGAAGGGGGGCTTATGAAACCTCTGCACTGGTCCCACCAATGTGTTAAAACAGCTCTGGCTATATCTGCAAATGCGGACCGCAGCTTACACTGACTGCAGAGTGTAACCTCTGCCCCGACGCAAGTCATCAGCGCCTGTGATCAGAAGAAGGAGGAGGACGCTCTTCATGGGACTGCAGCCATACTGGGTAAGTAGCATAAACTACTGTGTGGGGGCCCACTATGGAGCATATAATACTGTAAGGGGGGACCACAGTGGAGCATATAATACTGTGTGGGGGGCCTACTGTAGAGCATATACTACTGTGTGGGGGCCACTGTGGAGCATATAATACTTTGTGGGGGCCCACTGTGGAGCATATAATACTGTGCGGGGGCCACTGTGGAGCGTATAATACTGTGCGAGAGCCACTGTGGGCATATAATACTGTCTGGGGGCCACTCTGGAGCATATAATACTGTCTGGGGGCCACTGTGGAGCGCATTGTACTGTGTGGGGGCCCTTCACTATTTATATCACACAGTATCTGTTTTATAGCAGACATGTGATATTATTACAGGCTGTAATAACATCGCACGGTCACTATAAAATAGATCCTGGTTAATTTAAGGTTAAATTGCCGTGTTGGCACTTTGTGATAATTTAGTGGGTTTTGGGTTGCAGTTTGGGCACTTGGTCTCTAAAAGGTTCGCCATCACTGCCTTAGGACATTCAGGATCTTTAAGGATGGATCCTTTTATCACCTGGGGGATTGGTGATTTGGTGCCTTCGAGCTGGGCTGTACGGCTGGAGGTAATTTACAAAAAGGGGGGTTTAGAAAGCCAGTGTGTTGGCTCCGAGGACCTCCTGAGGGAAATACAGGTCGTTGTTTTATATTGCTGTTGTTTTGTAAAACTTATTGTATGTTAATAAAGGGATGCTGTGGCCAATTTAACTCCACCTCTCTTGTGTCGAGTATTATTTATTCAGGTAAAGAGGACTATTGGTGAAGTGAAGGGACTAGACATTACTTCGTCATGTACAAAAGTATTTCCTTTTTCCAACAGCCTACAATTAACACAGTTCAAACAGTGAAAACCAAAATCAAACTCCTAGCTTCCAAAGTATAAATAGAATTACTCTTTTTTTTTCTTAACTGTCTAGTATTATTTATACTCGTATAAAGTGAGACTACTTCAAATGATGCAAGTACCACCTTGCAGTCATTAGTTATTTTAATATCAGATAATATATTCAGAAAATCTATTGTAACGTCTCTGCCGTTTGGGGTCTCGGCGCCACCCTCCGCTCGCACGCTGTGGCGAAGGAGGCGTGTTCAGTTTGATTCTTTGTGTAAGTTTCTTGCTGCTCAGTCTTAACATGGTCCTAGTCAGTGTAATTGATTTCCGGCCCCACCCGTGTATGAACATTTCTCTCTGGACTGCATAGAGTTTATCTCTTCCTGGCCTGAGTGATTGACAGCCTGTGTACCTGTCAGCTCTGGGGCTGGTCCCAGACTTTCTATAAACAGGTTGTCAGCCCTCACATGGTTGCCGGTTATTGCTCTGTCTTTGCCTGCTCTCCTTGTGATATACCTTACTACTTTGTTACCTTATTTTCTGACCACTGGCTTTGACTTTGACTATTCCCTTGGATCTCGATTCTGTGCTGCAATTGCTCGATTATTACTGACCCCTTGGCTAGCTGACCTCCCTTTGTTGTTGTGCGTCTTGTCTGCGTTCTATGTGATCACTTATTATAAGGAGGGACTGTCGACGTAGTTGCTGGCTGTCACCTAGGACATATCGGGCAAGTTAGCCAGGGACAGTGGGGGGGGATTCAGCTTAGGGTCCACTGTCTCGTTGTGCCCCTCCTCCCTAGTTCTCCAACAGCTTCTGGGGAATCGCTCCTCTAGTGATTCCCTTACAGAATAACCGGCCCATACATTCTGCCATTGCTTCCATAGGGTCAGCATGGATCCTATTCAGGGCCTTGCAGCCAAGTTGGAAGGTTTGGCAGTCCTGGTAGCTGAGCTTGCTAACCAGGTTCAGACCCTTACTGAGGCTGCTGCAGCATCCCCGCCTGTTTCTTCCCCTTTTAAGGTGAAGATGTTACTCCCGGATCGTTTTTCAGGGGATCGTGAAAAATTTGAGACTTTCCGGGAGTCCTGTCGCCTGTATTTTCGGATTAATCCACATGCATCCCAGGCCCAAATGGTAAGAGTAGTTATATCCCTCCTACAGGGGGATCCACAAGCTTGGGCCCTTAAACTCCCTCCAGGGGCTGAGGAGTGGACTGACTTTGAAAAATTTTTTTTTTGTCTTTGGGGTCTATATATGCTGAGCCAGACCACATTGGTCTTGCGGAATCGCAACTCCTCACCATGCGGCAGGGCAAACGCTCTGCTGAGGAATATTACGCATAATTCCGCAAGTGCAGCGTGACTGCAGGTTGGTGTGAGTCAGCTCTAAAGGCCCACTTTAAACAAGGCCTGTGTGACCGTGTTAAGGAGCTCTGGGTTGGTCACCCAGATCCTCCCACTCTTGAGCAGGCCATGACTTTGGCTGTCCGTATTGACCGTAGGATCCGGGAAAATGTTAAAGAGAGAATAGGGTCTGCTTCTTCCAAGTTTTCTGTTTCTCCCTCACTCTCTCCTGAGAAACCTGTTATTTCTCCCATGACTGCTGGTGAGGAACCTATGCAACTGGGAATTATGGATGCCAAGACGCTACGAGAGCATCGTCTCCGTAATAACCTCTGTCTGTACTGTGGTACTTCTGGGCATATCTTACGAGTCTGCTCCATCAGACCCCGCACACCAGGGGAAAAGCTTCAGTGTCTGAGTGGTAGTCGGAAGAACCACTCAGGCAACCAGGTATTTGCCAGTAGTAACAATAAGATGTTATCTGTGTCTCTGTCCTCTGGGGACAGATCTGTTTCTGGCCAGGCCTTAGTTGACTCTGGGTCAGCGGCAAACTTTGTCACATTCTCGTTTGTCTCAGCTTTAGGCATTGAGCTTTTGCCACTTGACACTCCTCTGGTGGTTACTGGAGCGGATTTTGCCCCACTGGCCAGGGGTAAGGTCCAATTCAAAACCCCCTTAATAATGTTTCAAGTTGGTTCTGCTCATTCAGAGGTCATGAGCTTTTTTGTTATGGAGCATCTGTCTTCCGATATTATTTTGGGGCTCCCCTGGTTGAACCTCCATAACCCTATTTTTGATTGGGGTAAAAGGGAGTTGGTAAAATGGGGAGATCAGTGCTCATCCCACTGTATTGTTTTGCACACCTTAAATTGTGTTACTGAGGAGACTATCTCAGCTGCAAAAGGTGGGAAATGCCAGGTGAATAAAAAATGTTTGCCTGGCCCACCAGTGTCTGTGGTTGCGCAAAAAGACCCTGAATTAAAGGCAGAGAAAATACTGGATCCTACTAAAACTGGTTTATCTGGTGAGGGTCCGGTGGCCCCTCATAAAGGGGGGTACTGTAACGTCTCTGCCGTTTCGGGTCTCGGCGCCACCCTCCGCTCGCACGCTGTGGCGAAGGAGGCGTGTTCAGTTTGATTCTTTGTGTAAGTTTCTTGCTGCTCAGTCTGAACATGGTCCTAGTCAGAGTAATTGATTTCCGGCCCCACCCGTGTCTGAACATTTCTCTCTGGACTGCATAGAGTTAATCTCTTCCTGGCCTGAGTGATTGACAGCCTGTGTACCTATCAGCTCTGGGACTGGTCCCAGACTTTCTATAAACACGTTGTCAGCCCTCACATGGTTGCCTGTTATTGCTCTGTCTTTGCCTGCTCTCCTTGTGATATACCTTACTACTTTGTTACCTTATTTTCTGACCACTGGCTTTGGCTTTGACTATTCTCTTGGATCTCGATTCTGTGCTGCAATTGCTCGATTATTACTGACCCCTTGGCTAGCTGACCTCCCTTTGTTGTTGTGCGTCTTGTCTGCGTTCTATGTGATCACTTATTATAAGGAGGGACTGTCGACGTAGTTGCTGGCTGTCACCTAGGACAGATCGGGCAAGTTAGCCAGGGACAGTGGGGGGGATTCAGCTTGGGGTCCACTGTCTCGTTATGCCCCTCCTCCCTAGTTCTCCAGCAGCTTCTGGGGAATCGCTCCTCTAGTGATTCCCTTACATCTATTGTATCTCTAATATAAGACCTACTCTCTACAGCGGGAGTCGGCAACCCCTGGAACTTTTGCTGGCACAGACCTGCATGTATTAAGAGAAGAGGGAACGTCCTTTAGTGCTCTGCTACTGCAATGATATAGGATGCTCCCCTTCTCTTGCTAGAGAGTGGTGAGAAAAGCCCAGGAGGAGAAGCTCACACTGTGCAGCAAAAGGAGAGGAAAGCTCCATACAGCACAGTGAAAGTAAAAAAAACACCAGATACATGCTGCAGTTACTATTTTTTATTAGTGTGAGGCATTTGGAGTTATTAATTTAGTTTTAGTAATGTGCCTCACATTAATAGCAATTAACACCATCATGTCCCTCTCATTAATCCCTGTGTGCTTCACATAGGAGTTACTAATATGTGAGACATATGGGGGTACTAATAAAGGATCTCAATAATGAAAATAAGTATTAGCTCCATGTCTCTCACATATCAGTAACCTTTATGTAAAGCACATAGGGGTTAATGTGAGGGACATTATGGGGTTAACTGCTATTAATATGAGGCACATGGAGTTACCAAACTGTAATGCACATGACCATACTTTTTAGCTACAATTGTGGATAAAATTATGGACTATTATATTTCAATGGGACCAAATACACAGCCATTGTTTTTGCGGCCATGTGTCTGGGCCAAATTGGAGAGCTGCAAATTATGGAGCAGGTCCTATATCTGTCCTATACATACCCTATATCTGTCTGCATTTGCGGCCCTGTCAATTAACTTTTAATGTATAGGTCAGTGAAAACCACATCCGTGCCATTTGTGTGCAGGAGGCTTAAGACTGAGGCCCCACGTTGCGGAAACGCAGTGTTTTTGTTGCAGATTTTGCTGTGGTTTTTGAGCCAAAGCCAAGAATGGCTATAAAAGGAATGGGAAATATATAGGAAGCTTCTTATACTTCTCCCTTCTGCTCAATCTACTCCTGGCTTTTGAGTCAAAGCCAGGAATGGATTGAGCAGAAGGTAGTAGTATAAGTGCTTTCTATATATTTCCCATTCCTTTCGTAGCCACTCTTGGCTTTGGCTCAAAAAAATGCAGCAAAATCTGCAACATAAAAAGCTGTGTTTCTGCAACGTGGGGCTTCAGCCTAAGGGTGTTTCTTTTTGGGTGGTGACACTGTGTACCCAGATGCGGCTATAGCCAAATCTAGTCACCGGGCTCCAGTGCTGTCACTTTGGTGTAAGTGTGACACTCATTAATTCCTGGCTGTGGTTTTGATGTTACCGCACAGCCGGTAATTAATCCGCATTTCACTTACAGAAAAGTGAAAGTACCGGCGGCTGGGGATGCAGCATCCAGGTACATAGTGTGTGACCATCCTACAGGTGTTACCTCACTCTGCTCCCAGTCATATACATTTACCACTAATTGTGGGTTGCACATGTACTTACATTGCTTCTAATGGAAAAGTACTGGTGTATCAAGGCAAATAGCGCTAGGAGGTCCTCAGCATTACAATCATTGCACGGCACTCCGAGGACCTCATCTTTGATTTTTTAAATTTAAATCGGCACACCAAACGAAAAAGGTTGCCTACTCCTGCTGTACAACAAATTTTTTAAGTGCTCACAGGTGATTAGTCATGTTATTTTGACAGATGTCCTGACTCCCCTTGCCCATGGCGGCAACATCACCATAAAACCTGTTAACAAAGGTGGTGCTGTCATTGTCATGGACAAGTTTAAGAATATGGCTGAAATTCCTAGACAGTTAGAAGATACTTTGGCATACAAATGTATTTCATATGATCCAAAATTTTAATTGCCCAGACGTGTATATAAACTTTTGAGAAACTCTGTTGAACAATATAATTGATGAGGAATTGTACAGATTTTTGATCGTTGAACATCCCACTACTTCGATTCTATATGTACTTCCCAAAATACATAAGAGCTTAAAGAGGACCTTTCATGTCCTCATGAATGTGGGGTTTTATATACTGCTAGAAAGCCGACAGTGTGCTGAATTCAGCGCACTGCCGGCTTTTTAGCGGTATATAAAACCACACATTCATGAGGACGTGAAAGGTCCTCCGTAAGTGCTCCCCATGAAGACCGATAGGTTGCTCTTGGTCTAACATTGAATTAGTTCTAAATAGAGCCATTGGGAAGTTTGCTGTAGAGTGTAAATCTTATATTAGAGTTATGTTTGTGTGATCTCAAAGAAAAATGTGTTTCTAATTTGTGTTCTATTTTCACTGATAAAAGAGGACCTTTCACCAACTCCAACAAGTCCAGCTCTGTACTTCAATTAATTGCTGCTGCTTCACTGATCTTGGAACAGTTGGAATTTTTTCTATAGCCCTCACCGTTCCCAAGCAATAAATGTTGTTAGTTTTAGTGTCTGATATGCTATTTAGGCTCTGTACTTTCAGGAAGGCGGTGTCAGGTAGAAGCAGGCAAGTGGTGTGATTCTGAGGTCTGACACTGGCTATGTCCGATTGGAGCAATGAATCATGCCACCCTTGCCTAATATTGCCCTTCTGACATTACAGAGCTTTAATAGCACATCAGGGATCAAAACTAATTGCGCTTGTTGCTTGGAAATGGTGGAGGCTAGAGAATTTTTTTTTTTTTTGATACAAGAGTTTTATTATTTTCAAAAATAAGCAAATACAATAAGAAGACAGTTACAAAATGTACATAGATACATTATAATGGAGCAAGCAGGGGTTGACAAGTAGCCATACCAGCATGTGTGGGAATAAAGAAATGTCCAGCAGATCAAAATACAAACGCAAGTTGGGAGGTGAGGACAAGCATGTAGACAGCTGCCATATCACAATATTACTATTAAACAAAAATAAGAAGGTAATAGTTTCGGAATGAGAAACCAATGACTTCTCGCACCCCATGAGAATGGAGAAGGTAAATGAAAAGAAATCATTGCCCTTCTCAGGGGACATAAGACAATAAACGAGAAACAGACAAGAAACAAACATTGAACAAAGAACAGACAAATAACTATGAAAACGCATAACACAAAGGAAAAAGAGAGAGAGAGAGGCAGAGGCAGGTAAGCAGGTAGAGTGGGTAAGGGGAAGAGGAGAAAGGGTAAGAGGAAGGTAGAAGAGGAGAAGACCGAAAGAGAAGAAGAAAATGCAAAGGAATGAGAAGAAAAGAAGGAGGAGAAAAGGAAAGACAAAGAAGAAAAGACAAAGAAGCAAAATAGAAAAAGAAGAGAAAGTAGAATTAGAAGTAGAAATAGAAACTGGAGCCATCAGTCAAGTCCAATATCCCATGGGAGAGGTCTGCTATCAAGGGAGATGAGATCTGAGCCACTGGGACTGTTGTCAATAACTGCTGGTGCGTTCTTTTGGACCAGCTTAAGAGTTCTTCAAAGCGAGCGATCTGGTGCACTTTGTTTTCCCATTCTTGAGCGGAGGGAGGTGAGGGCTGAAGCCAATGCAATGGAATGAGCAGTTTCGCTGCCTCAATCAAGTGTGTGATTAGGCGGTCTTTCAGGGGATTGTAGTGCAGGGATGGTTTCTCCAGGAAGATCATTGCAGGAGTCAAGGTGAAGTCTGGTGATGAGAACTGTCGAATTTGGTTTTCAACATACGACCAGAAAGGAGCAATCAAAGGGCAATCCCATCAAAGTTGTAAGTATATACCCGGGCCATTGTGACAGCGCCAGCAGACATTGGTCAAGTTAAGTTTTTTATGGTACAACCAGTCCGGTGTCCTGTACCATCTAGATAGCAGCTTATAATGATTCTCTTGGATACGTATATAAGTGGAAAATCCATGAGAGCGTGAGAGAGTGGACCGGACATCCGGCGACAACATTATTCCAAGGTCTTTTTCCCAGGAGAGGAGGAAAGCTGGCTTAACGATCTTCGGCTTATCAATGAATTGGTGGAGAAGATATGAAGTTTTACACAGGAGCTTGGTGTTGACATCTAGGTGTTTTTCAAATGGAGTCAGGTTCTGTTGCAGAACAGTCCTCTTTCGGAAAGTGGACAAGCAGTGTCTCAAGTGTTGGAGATGTAAGAAATTCGGTTGGAATTCAGGAATAAGTGAGAGGCGGGAGTCCAAGTCTCGGGGTTCGCCTTCAGAGCATAAATATCGAAGCTGCAATCTATCTAAATGAGTCCACAGAGATCTACAAGGAATGTGTTTCAAATCTAGAAGGTATGGGATCAAGCTCACAGGAAGCAGAGGAGAAGAGAGGGAAGGGTGCTAAGTCTTCAGAGACATTTTTCCATATTTCCGCACGACCCTTGAGAATAGGATCCTGAAGTGAGGACCTGAACAAAGGCAGATGTGGTGCCCACAAGGCAATGCAAGTAAAGACCGGCAGTAAGTCTCCTGGCATGGTAGACATGGGAGTGCACGATACACCCATTGCCAATTTCAGCCACCAACCCAGCTGCACCGCTTTGTAGTATTTATAGATGTCTGGAAGACCTATTCCTCCCGCCACACGTTTCTTTACTATCTGTGACCAAGCTAATCTAGGAGTACCTTTTCGCCAAAGGAAGAGAAAATGCTGCGGATACTCTTGAAGAAAGCCGGAGGGCTATAAATCACTAGAGAGGAGCACCTCTTCAAAGATGATAAGCACTTGAATTAGTGGAGGTAGTGAAAGGTCCTCTTTAACCCTTTAAGAATACAGCCTAAAAGTACCTTAAAGGGGTTGTCCGGCAAAAACTAAAACTTTTAGACTAAGCTAAATCCCCTCCCCCCCGGCCTAATTTACTCCCTTTAAACAAAAAAAAAATGTATATTTACCCATATGTCTGGGGCGGTTATGTGATTGTTTTCTGATTTCCTAGTGACGTTCCGTTTTGCTGTTTCTGGAGACGGAGGTCACCAGTACTCCTCTCACCCCCCCATCCCCATCATACTCACCAATGCTTATGTCCTTTTCTTCTGCTGGGTGTCGCTTCCTTCACAAGGGATCTGGAGCCTGCACAATAATATGCCGGCAGAAGCGAAGGAGAAGCAGCGTTCTATTGCGCATGCGTAGTAGGCCCTCTGCTTCTCTTCGCTTTTGCCGGCGTTCTATTGCACAGGTGCCAGCTCCCAGGTGCGGGCAGAAGAGGGGACAGCGGCATCGAGGAAAGTCATCTCCAGGACGTGGGGAGGTGGTTTGGGGGACTGAATTAGTTAGCTAGGTAGGTAGGGCTAGTAGTCCGCGGGCTAGCTAGGAAAACGGGTAGTTGTGAGGGAGGAAGTGAGAGGGGGGATCTGAGTGAACTGCAATGCATAATGGTAGTTGTAGGTTAAGACAGCAGGTAGCTACCCATGTAAACAAATGCAGAGGATACCAGGAGCTCCCATAGAAAGCCAGAAATCACTCAAAACACCGCTAAAGGTATTTGGGTGCACTTATTAACAATTGATAGCACTAACAGACCTTTTTTAAAAATATTTTTTTTTGCCCGAAAAAACCCTTTAAGGACCAGGCTTCATTGACACTGACATGTAATTTTATGTGGTAATAACTTTGGGATGCTTTAACTTATCAAAGGGATTCTGAAATTGTTTTTTCTTGACACATTGTACTCCATGTCAGTGGTAAATTTTGGTTGATATGTTTTGTCTTTAATTATGAAAAATAGGAAATTTGTTGAAAATTTGGTAAAGAATGCAGTTTTCAAGCTTTGAAATTTCATAGCTTTTATATAGATTTTTTTTCCAAAATTTCAAGAATATTTGTAAAACTGATTTTTCAAGGGACCAGCTCAGTTCTGAAGGGGTATTGAAAGGTCTCTCTTATAGAAAACTCCATAAATTACCCCATTCTCAAAACTGCACTCCTGAAATAATTCAAAACTATAAGGTCACAAGTCAAGCAGTAGTTTTCCAAATTTTCAAGAATATTTACAAAACCTATTTTTTCAAGAGACCAGTTCAGTTCTGAAAGGGCATTGAAAGGCATATCTAAAAGAAACCATCCCATTGTCAAAACTGCATGCCTGAAATAATTCAAAACAGCATTTAGGAAGTGTATAAACCCTTTCAGCATTTCACAGCAATTAAAACAAAATGTAAGTGAAATTTACACTTCAGTTTGTCACTAATATATTCATTTAGCCCTATAATTTGCACATTCACAAGGGGTTAAAGGAGAAAATGTATCCCACAATCTGTTATACAATTTCTCCACGAGAATGAAATAATCGTTGATTGTAATGTCAATCTGTATTCCCTTAGTCCAGACAGCAGCACAATATGGGGTATCTCTGCCCCTGTGTGTTGTTTAGGACAGGTGGAACCTTTAATTAGCACCAAAAAGGTGCCTCCTACTAGCCCTATAAGAGGGCACAAGAGACCTCCCTCCACTGTGTAAATTATAAAGTAACAGCAAACAAGCTTCTAGGGAGGGAAGCCTTGTGCTGCTGTCTGGACTAAGGGAATACAGATTGACATTACAATCAACGATTCCCCTTACGTCCGACAGCAGCACAATATGGGGAGATAGCAAGTAATTCCCCTAGGGAGGGTTTCCTCGCCTTACAACGTCAAGGACTGACTGACCAAAGGCAGTTGTCTGAAAACTGCGGATGTCCAATGATAATGTTTAACAAAAGGTCAACTGAGATGACCATGATGCAGCCGCACAAATCTGGTCCAATGGTAAGGACCGATACTCAGCCAAAGAAGTCCACAACCCAGGTCGAGTGGCCGTAGAAAAACTGGAGGGAATAACTCCTGAATAAGAAAGGAAGACTTAATTGTCTCCTTGATCCATGTGGAAAGAGTAGGCTTGGAAGCCTTGAGGCCTCTGTTTTTACCCTGCATATCAATTAGTAGGCTTTCGGCCTTCTTAAGCGGTTGAGTGTGGAATAGGTAAATGCACAGACACCTTACCACATCTAAGGTGTTGAGCTTTTCTTCCTCCTCAGAGGTTGGAGAGGGGAAAAACACAGGTAACGAAATTAGCTGATTGCTATTATAGTATGAGGGGACCTTAGGGATAAACCCAGGTAAACCTAAGGTGCACCCTATCTGCAAAAACAAAATGTACGGTTCTCTAGAAGAGAGGGCCTGGAGCACCCCTACTCTTTGGCAGATATAATAGCCAACAAAAAAGTGGTTTTGTAGGCTAAATATTTTATCTCCGTAGTCTCCAAGGGTCCAAATGGAGGACCGCACAGGCCTGTAATGACTACCGCAAGGTCCCACTGGGGATGATACTGAGGGCTTTAGCCTCATTGCCCCTTTAAGGAACCTTGCAACCAGAGGATCCTGAGACAGACGTCTGTTCAAATGAGCGGAGAGGGCCGCAATCTGCACTTTCAAAGTGGCAGGGGCAAGGCCCTTATCCAAACCATCCTGAAGAAAATATCAGCCGTTGAAGGTTCTAGATTATTAATACCCTTCTTGGAGCACCACTCCATGAAAATCTTGGCTGTCCTCTGGTAGTTCTTATTGGTAGAGTCTGCTCTTGCAGAAGAAAGGGTCTCCAGGACGGCCTCTGACAGTCCTCTATCCTGCTGTAGGGACTGCTCAACCTCCAGGCTGTCAGGTTGAATCTCCAGAGATCCTGGCACTTCAGAGATCCTTGGGAAACCAGGTTCTGGATGGGGGGAAGCCTCCAATATATCCCTCGACTCATCTCCATGAGTTGGGAAAAAACCAAGCTCTTTTTGGCCAGAATGGAATGATGGCTATCACAGAGACTTGGTCCTGTCTGATTTTCATTAATACCTTTGGTATTATTGGAATTGGAGGGAAGATGTATGCCAGCCTGGACCTCCAAGGGATGGACAGGGCATCCACTGCCAAGGGATTGTCCTCCTGGTAAAGGGAACAGAACTTCTCCACCTTGGCGTTGAGTCGGGTTGCCATGAGGTCTATTTCTGGAAGACCCCTGTTCAGGGTAATCTGATGAAAGGCTTCTGGATTGAGTGACCATTCTCCTGATACGGCATAACCCCGACTCAACCGATCCGCTACTATGTTCAGGGAGCCCTTGATGTGAACTGTGGATAAATGGGTTAGATTTTTCTCTGCCCATGTAAATATCAGATCTGCCTCTCTAAGGAGGGTTGGTGATCTGGTGCCTCCCTGTCTGTTCACGTACAGCACTGTGGTCATGTTGTCTGACCGGATTTTGACTGCTCTTCCCCTGGGAAGAGGCAAGCAATAGAGTAAGGCACGATATACGGCTCTGAGCTCCTTCCAGTTGGACAAGGTCCTTTTTTCAGGAGCGCTCCAGACTCCCTTTATGGAGTTTTCGTCCAAATGGGCTCCCCATCCCGAGAGGGATGCATCTGTAGTCAACAGGGTCCAAGAAGGTTGGACCGTGGACCTTCCGTCTTTCAGGTGCAACCACCACTTGAGGGAAAGACGGGTCCTGGGGGAGAGTCGAATCTTCTTGCTGAATGTAAGAAGGGAGCGATCCCAAGCCTGTAGTAACTCCTTCTGGAATGGACGTAAGTGCCACAAGGCCCATGGGACTGCCTCCACTGAGGAAGACATCAAGCCCAGGATCTTCATCAATGTTCTGATGGAGGCTATCGGCTTTTTGAAGAGGTGCCGGACTGCCGCAACCAGCTTCTCCTTCCTTGCTGGTGTCAAGGAGATTTGCAGGCGGACTGAATCTAGGAAGTAGTTTTCTCAGAGGAACTTCCTTCGAGTTGAAGGGATCGTTTTTGACTTCTCCCAATTTATAAGCCATCACAGACTCTGAAGGCTGTCTGTAGGTACTGGAGCAGAACAGACTCTGACTGGGCCTTTATCAACCAGTCGTCTAGATAAGGCACCAAGAATATCCCCTGAAGCCTGAGGGCGGCCGTTATGGGGACCACTACCTTTGTAAAGGTGTGGGAAGCAGAGGAGATCCCGAAGGGTAGTGCTGTGAATTGAAAGTGCTTCCTGTGGCTGGAAACTACTACGGCAATCCTTAGAAAAAAAACCTTCTGTGTGGAGGTAAATAGAAATATGCAAATGGGCGTCTTTTATATCCAAAGTCACAAAAAACATCGCCTTAGAGGAGAAAGGTGGTGACAGACTTTATGGTTTTCCTACGGAAGCGCTTCTTTTTGATGAAGTGGTTGAGGTACCTTAAGTCTATGATCATTCTCCACTTGTCTGCCGGTTTTGGCATCAGGAAGACGGGAGAATAGACACTGGATCCTTCTTCTAGAGAAGGGACTTCCACCAGGGCTCCCTTGTGAATGTACTCTCGGATGGAGCATTCCAATGTAGTCTGCTGCATTGTAGGGAGGCTGCGAGTTAACACAAACCGATCCTGAGGAGGACGGAGGAACTTGATTGCATAACCTCTTTGGATTACCTACCGGACCCATGGGTCTCAAATTTTTCCCTGCCCGCAGTTGAGAAAGTGGGAGACACGACCTCCGACAAGAATCTCGGCCACAGGAAAACTGCTTCTGATGTCAAAAGCTAGGCTTGACTTTTTTTTTATCATCAGACTTCGGAATCTCCGGCCGGCGTCTCTAGGAATAACTAGAGCCTCTCTGGACTGCCTTCCACGACAAGGCGGATAGCCTCTACCACGGCCAGAGCCAGACCTACCTCTGAAGGCCTGGGGTAACCCGGCTCAAAGGGTACTGCGTACAAATTATACTTTGAGGGGAACACAGCTCTCCAAGGTTTTAACCATAGAGGTCTTCCTGCTGCAGTGTTCTTGGTAAGTGCCAGGGATTTGGCCGCCAGCCTTAATTGATGGTGGGAGGCTTCCGTTAAATATTCAGCTGCTAGGGAAACTGAGCCTAGAAACCCTAGCAGCTCGTCTCTGGAGACTTTCAGAGTCGGTCACTTTCGAGGTGGACCAGGTCAGTACATAATTTGGCTGACACTTCACAGGACGCAACCGCCACAGCGGTCTTGGGCGAGGCAGCTGAATAAGCCTTCTTGAAGGTATTGCCGAAGCGCCTGCCATGGCGTCGTGCAGATTTGCTCCATCATCTGATGGTACCTTAGTGCGGCAGGACAGTTTAACCACTGCCATATCCACCTTGGGAGGAGGACCCCATTGATCCCATTGAGCAACTGGGAATAAAGCGCCGAACCTCCTAGGAACCACAAGAGGTTTTTCAGGACTTCTCCACTCTGAGGACATTAATTTTTGTAATGTCTGGTCCACTTGGAAGACCCTAGGCCCTCTATAGGTGGACGAGGAGGCTTCCCCGTCAACATCACGATCCTTAGACCGGATGGACTTCAGCAGCCGGCTTAATTTTTCGAGTGGAAGCACGGCCTGCTGGGATCTTCAGTGGAATCGTCAGATGAGAGTGTCTCATCCACTATCTGATAATCTTCATCAGAGATCCGTAAGGAAGATTGTGTCTCAATCTGCGGTCTCTTGGCAATCTGGGCGATGGAAGAACAAATCTCCTTTAAGAGACTCCTCATATAGTCCTTTACCCAAGTAACAACCTCTTATAGAAGGTACTTCCGGCGGAGGTCCGCGACACTGGTGACAGCGGGTAAAATCATAGCCGTCAGGTAAAGGGGTATTGCAATCCAAACACATTAGGTGTTTCAAGTTTAGAGGAATTTTTCCTCCTAAGCGCATCGCCATTACGTGATGCAGAAGATGACATCTGAAACATCAAACAGCCACGTGACACTGAAACAGGGAAGATCGCCAAGCATCGCATAAAAACCCAAGGGGTACCTTTTTTTTTTTTTTTTTTGAATCGGTCACTTGAAGAGAGAAAAAAAACTGTCAGAAAAAAACCAGCCACCGCAACCCGCAGCAGAGGAGCTAGAAACCACTCACTCAACAAATAAAGGACTGCATTCAGACCTTTTAAATGTAATCCAGCAGCGAGGGGAGGAAGCCAACAAAGAAACATTTATACAGCACCAAAACAAGTCAAACGCCATAATGGAACATAGAGGAGCATAAGCCTAAGCCAGAGGCTCAAAATATAAGCAGCAAAAATCAATTCTATATTTTGCCTTTAAATTTTAAATTTCCAAACTTACCGCACTTTTTCCGAGAAAACCGGAAGTAGGGCGCGGTGGTGCGCAAAGGCTTCCTTCCCCTGGAACACGGGACCGGAGAAAAGTTCCGGCCGAGGAGGTTCCCCGCTCACTTCCGGGATCGCGCTGCCTGCAGATGGATGCTGGATAATGCTGCGCTGCGGTGCGAAGGGCCGAAGGACCGGAGGTTTTTTCTTTGGGACCGAGGTACCCCAAAAGGTAAGCCAGGAGTAAATAAAACCCCTAGCAACGGGAGGTCACAAGAGACCTCCGTCCACCTGCTCCACACAGGACAGAAAAAAACACAGTGGAGGGAGGTCTCTTGTGCCCTCTTATAGGGCTAGTAGGAGGCACCTTTTTGGTGCTAATTAAAGGTTCCACCTGTCCTAAACAACACACAGGGGCAGAGATACCCCATATTGTGCTGCTGTCGGACGTAAGGGGAATCCCACATGTGGATGTAAACTGATGTATGGGCACACTGTAGAGTTAATAAATGAAGGAGTGATATTGGGATTTTGGTGAGCAGATTTTTCTGGAATTTTTTTTCAGGCACTATGTTGCATTTGTAGAGCCCCTGAGGTACCAGAACAGTTCTTATACTTGACCAGCATGTTTTCATTGCAGACTGTTCTACTCACCCCTTCTGAGTGGTTGCACAACCTGTGCGCTAGGGAGGCCTCTGATTTTTGTGCACTGTCCCACGTGCTGCAGTTCCTCTGGAACTGAGGCACCTAAAGAGTGGGATGCTGGTGTAGACGTTATCCACATAGAGGTGATAACTCTGGTCCAGCAGTGTGTGCAGCAAATTCCACACTATTTTCCCACTAACTGCTAGGATTGGGGAGTATTCTGGGGGCTCAATTCTTGTACCCTTTCCTCCATAAACCCTAAACTTTTGAGTATACCCTGAGTTGGTCTCACACAGTTTGTACATCTTAATGACGTATGTGGCATCCCAGAGCTGGCTATGGCTGGGCTGAGGGTGATCTCTGTGCATTGTATTATTTCCTGTTGCTTCATAGCCTGTGTGACATAGCAGGGGGTCCTGAGTCTCACACAACACAGCGCCACCTAGTGAGCCTCACACATGCATTACACCTCCCATAGGATTGAATAGTAACCAAATGTCCAATGGGAGGACATCGCCTGGGAAAAGGGGAGGAGGAGGTGAGGAGATAAGTGTGATGTCCTGTGAAGAAAGCAGTGAGTTTAGTGCAGGAATCTCAAGTCCTAGACAGGCCCAGGAAGGTTGGAGAGCTGACATACTCCAGCTATTCAGAAGATCCTGTCCCCTGTCTGCCTAGCTATCGCCCTGAAGGAAGTCAAGCATCATTATCTTGTCAGCCTGAGACTGTGGAGAGAACATTCTGGAACACGTGCTCCATAGCAAGTATCACAGGATCCAGGGGCCAAGGCCAGACCTGTGGAATATCCTGCCACCCTGACTATTGCACCCCGAAACTCTGAGCTATCAGGACCACATAACGTGAGTGGGGAATATTATGTGCTAGTATCATGGTGAGCATCCTCCTATGAGCCAAATAGGAGCCCAGATGCACCTCAGGGCTGTAACACTGAAGTATAAGGGGCTAGGAACACCTTTCATCAAGTCTACCCTGCACCCCAGGACTTTGCTGTGTCACCAGGCGTACCCCGTTGTTTTGTATAGAAGAAACTGTTTAAGCATTTGTGCCTCCACACCCATGGAAGTAAAAGTTCAACTTTACAACCGTTTCTGTGTCTGACTCTGCACCGACAACATCAGGGCGCCCCAAACACCACCAGTCGGCACAGTATAGGGGAAGCGCCCCGGGGGAACAATCACCACCAACATTTGTGCAGCCCCCTCATCACCGGTACCAGTGGTGGTAACGTGGGACAGCACCAGCGCTGTGCCCTCGTGCCCAGAGACCGTGACAAGTCTGTGCTGTTTGCACCCCGCAATCCCAACTGCAGCGTTACCTTCCATCTGGTCACCGCACGTATCTTCTTCCCATTTACTGGGTAGGTGTTGGCAGAATTTCAGCCTCCCTTTGAAACTGATCAGGGATATCTATCGCAATGTTCTGATCAGGGATGCATGACACAGACAATTTGGCACTAAAGTGGTCAATGAGTGGCCTGATTTTGATTAGGTGGTCAAAGTTGGGGGCATCTTGGGGCGTTCTCTGTGCAATTTTGTTATAATGTAGAAATTTGAGGATCGCTTCAAAGCGTGACCTGGTCATGGCCATTCTAAAGATTGGATTGTTATTTAAAAATTGTCTGTCAATTTTTTTTTTTTTTTTACTATGCTCATATGTAGCACAAGACCCCAGAATATTTTCATCTCTGCTGCATTTATGGGGGTCCACCTCAGGGGCCTAGCATATGGAGAGGTGGTATGTTGTTCCATAAATTGCTGGTTGGTTCAGCAATTTCAGAAGCTGCCTCAGCAATTGTTATGGGGCGCCTCCAGAATCATAAGGAAGGGGATTAGGAAAAATAAAGTAATGGTATTTCTTCATCTTCACCCTCGCTGGCTGTATCTGTGTCAGAGGGCAGTAAGACATACTCCTCTTCTGCTGAATACATTCTTTGGGAAATTTAGGAGATTTGGAACATTTTGTATGTGTTTTTTTTTTTTTTTTTTTTTTTTCACATGTGTATAGTAACTTTATGGAAACTTTGTTTATTGAAACTTTATGGAAAGTGTTTGTATGTTATGAATTAACCCATGTATATATGTAAAATATTTAGGGTTAAAAAAAAAGAGATGGAAAAGAGCTACAGTAAATTTACATACTGTATATATGACCCTGTTCTTTTTCTATAGATATACAGTGGGGGAAAAAAGTATTTAGTCAGCCACCAATTGTACAAGTTCCCCCATTTAAAAAGATGAGAGAGATCTGTAATTGACATAATAGGTAGACCAACTATGAGAGACAAAATGAGAAAACACATAGAAAATCACATTGTCTGATTTTTTTATTTTTTTTTTAAGAATTTATTTGCAAATTATGGTGGAAAATAAGTATTTGGTCACCTACAAACAAGCAAGATTTCTGGCTCTCACAGACCTGTAACTTCTTCTTTAAGAGACTCCTCTGTCCTCCACTCATTGCCTGTAGTAATGGAACCTGTTTGACATTGTTATCAGTATAAAAGACACCTGTCCACAACCTCAAACAGTCACACTTCAAACTCCACTATGGTGAAGACCAAAGAGCTGTGGAAGGACACCAGAAACTAAATGTTAGACCTTCATCAGGCTGGGAAGACTGAATCTGCAATAGGCAAGCAGCTTGGTGTGAAGAAATCAACTGTGGGAGCAATAATTAGAAAATGGAAGACATACAAGACCACTGATAATTGCCCTCGATCAGGGGCTCCATGCAAGATCTCACCCCGTGGGGTCAAAATGATCACAAGAACGGTGAGCAAAAATCCCAGAACCACACGGGGGGACCTAGTGAATGACCTGCAGAAAGCTGGGACTAACGTAACAAAGGCTACCGTCAGTAACACACTACACCGCCAGGGATCCTGCAGTGCCAGACGTGTCCCCATGCTTAAGCCAGTACATATCCGGGCCCGTCTGAAGTTTGCTAGAGAGCACTTGGATGTTCCAGAAGAGTACTGGGAGAATGTCATATGGTCAGATGAAACCAAAGTAGAACTGTTTGGTAGAAACACAACTGGTCATGTTTGGAGGAGAGTGAATGCTGAGTTGTATCAAAAGAACACCATACCTACTGTGAAGCATGGGGGTGGCAACATCATGCTTTGGGACTGTTTCTCTGCAAAGGGACCAGGACGACTGATCCGTGTACATGAAAGAATGAATGGGGCCATGTACCGTGAGATTTTGAGTGCAAACCTCCTTCCATCAGCAAGGGTATTGAAGATGAAACGTGGCTGGGTCTTTCAGCATGACAATGATCCCAAGCACACCGCCAGGGCAACGAAGGAGTAGCTTTGTAAGAAGCATTTCAAGGTCCTGAAGTGGCCTAGCCAGTCTCCAGATCTCAACCCCATAGAAAACCTTTGGATGGAGTTGAAAGTCCGTGTTGCCCAGCGACAGCCCCAAAACATCACTGCTCTGGAGGAGATCTGCATGGAGGAATGGGCCAACATACCAGCCAACCTTGTGAAGACTTACAAAAAACGTTTGACCTCTGTCATTGCCAACAAAGGATATATAACAAAATATTGAGATGAACTTTGTTATTGACCAATTACTTATTTTCCTCCATAACTTGCAAATAAATTCTTTAAAAATCAGACAATGTGATTTTCTGGATTTGTTTTCTCATTTTATCTCTTAGTTGAGGTCTACCTATGATGTCAATTACAGGCCTCTCTCATCTTTTTAAGTGGGAGAACTTGCACAATTGGTGGCTGACTAAATACTTATATATATATAATTAACAATTCGTACTAAATGTAACTACAATTTAATTACAAAAAAAAAAAAAACCCTGTCACTGACCAGCACTCAGCATCGCAGGGTGCATGCTTGTGTGTTAAATAAAATTGACTGTAGTGTAAAAGTGTACTACAGTAAAAAAAAAAAAAAAAAAAACCCCTAACCCTGTCCTAAAGGCTATCTAACATTTTTCTATAGATATATTTAGAGTCTTCTATGTATATTTAAGGCAATTCTAACTTAATCTAACTAAAATTTAGATACTGCAAAAAATAAACCTGTGGCTAATAATTGAGCAGGTGCCAATCAGAAGTGTATGTTACTGACCAGCACTCAGCGCCGCAGGATGCACACAAGGAGATGGCATGTGTTTGTACTACAGTAAAAAAAATATGTCCTAAAAGCTAAAATTTTTCTATACACTACTTCAACTCACTCCTTTTCAATTACAATACTTGGCTGACCTCTTCGATGACTTGGAGAATAGGAACAGGCGGAACAACATCCACATCAGGTTGATCCCTGAATCTATTGAGCCTCAGCAACTGGATGTCACTTTATGCACAATCTTCAACTCTTTTTTGGAGGCCCCCTCCAGCTCACTGCTTGAATTGGACAGGGCTCATCGCTCTCTAGGCCCTCGCCCACCTGACCCTAATAACCCCAGGGATGTTATATGCTCACAGATACCAGTTGAAGGAGGCCATCATGCGTAAAGGCCGCGGATCTGGCGAGGTAACGATTCAGAGCCTTCCTATATCTCTCCTGCCTGACCTCTCGAGGCTCACCCTGGCTAAGCGCCAAGCTCTGAAGCCTATCCTGGACCTACTGATTCAGAACCAAATTCCCTACTCCTGAGGATTTCCATTCCATCTACAGGTCCGCCACAAGGGCCCTCTCTTCAAATTCACCCCGCCAAGTGACGTCCCGGCCTTCATGGATGCCCTAGGCTTGCCTTCTGTGGCTATGTCGGAATATTATTACCACTGTAAATGGCCAAAATAAATCAATATAAAACTCAACTTTTATTAAATATCTTAAAATATTACTGATATATATCTAGATACTATTGAATCATAGTCGACTTGATGTCAGTGAGCAAAAATTTAGAGGCATTATTGTTTATAATATAATACACCTTTTTATTTCTCCATCAGAGAAAAAATGCTCTTCCAGCAACACCTTCAAGCTAAGAGAGCATTAGATAAGCGCTGATGGCATGTCTAAAATATAATGATGGTTAGGAATATAGTGGCTGGTAAATCACTATCGTGACCATTTAAATAAATCACCTCTCAATTCCCAAGCCACTACTAAATATCGAGGGCCCGTGCAACAAGTAATACTAATTAATAATCTAGGCTCCTGGACTACACTCCCAAATTCCCTACATGTTTCCCCTGGAGGATAACTACCAGGTTAATCAGGGGAAAAAAATGAATGAAGAAGATCCTAACCCCAAAAAAATTAAATATTGCAGTGAAAACTGCAGTTCTCAGCGTCCACCATTTCACTGCAACGCCACAGGATATATCGTGTTTGCCGCTTACGTAGTGATTCTGGTTGGCAAACGACCCTGGGTGTATCCCACCCAACTGATTTCCACCTCCCCCCTTGACGCCTGGTGCGAGATGCAGCTCTGCCACTTTGTGAACTCCCTCCCAGCCCCCGCACACTTTAGAACTGAATACATGCTCTTAGAACGCCTCTGTATCAGTGACAGTCTCCTGCACCATTCCTTCGCCACTTTCAAGCTTCTGATTGAACCTCGACCTGAAGCTGTCGCCCCGCCCCCCCTTCATGTTGAAATGGGAGACAGACCTGGTGCTCTCTCT
Source organism: Leptodactylus fallax (assembly GCA_947044405.1). NCBI lineage: Eukaryota > Metazoa > Chordata > Amphibia > Anura > Leptodactylidae > Leptodactylus > Leptodactylus fallax. Next base: position 1,437,100 of record CAMRHE010000437.1, on the reverse strand, counting down.
CACCCAGGCACAGAGAGAGCATATACAGTCATATGAAAAAGTTTGGGCACCCCTATTAATCTTAATCATTTTTAGTTCTAAATATTTGGGTGTTTGCAACAGCCATTTCAATTTGATATATCTAATAACTGATGGACACAGTAATATTTCAGGATTGAAATGAGGTTTATTGTACTAACAGAAAATGTGCAATATGCATTAAACCAAAATTTGACCGGTGCAAAAATTTGGGTACCCTTATCATTTTATTGATTTGAATACTCCTAACTACTTTTTACTGACTTACTGAAGCACAAAATTGGTTTTGTAACCTCACTGAGCTTTGAACTTCATAGCCAGGTGTATCCAATCATGAGAAAAGGTATTTAAGGTGGCCAATTGCAAGTTGTTCTCCTATTTGAATCTCCTCTGAAGAGTGGCATCATGGGTTCCTCAAAACAACTCTCAAATGATCTGAAAACAAAGATTGTTCAACATAGTTGTTCAGGGGAAGGATACAAAAAGTTGTCTCAGAGATTTAACCTGTCAGTTTCCACTGTGAGGAACATAGTAAGGAAATGGAAGACCACAGGGACAGTTCTTGTTAAGCCCGGAAGTGGCACGCCAAGGAAAAATATCAGAAAGGCAGAGAAGAAGAATGGTGAGAACAGTCAAGGACAATCCACAGACCACCTCCAAAGAGCTGCAGCATCATCTTGCTGCAGATGGTGTCACTGTGCATCGGTCAACAATACAGCACACTTTGCACAAGGAGAAGCTGTATGGGAGAGTGATGCGAAAGAAGCCGTTTCTGAAAGCACGCCACAAACAGAGTCGCCTGAGGTATGCAAAAGCACATTTGGACAAGCCAGCTTCATTTTGGAAGAAGGTCCTGTGGACTGATGAAACAAAGATTGAGTTGTTTGGTCATACAAAAAGGCGTTATGCATGGCATCCAAAAAACACAGCATTCCAAGAAAAACACTTGCTACCCACTGTAAAATTTGGTGGAGGTTCCATCATGCTTTGGGGCTGTGTGGCTAATGCCGGCACCGGGAATCTTGTTAAAGTTGAGGGTCGCATGGATTCAACTCAGTATCAGCAGATTCTTGAGACTAATGTACAAGAATCAGTGACGAATTTGAAGTTACGCCGGGGATGGATATTTCAGCAAGACAATGATCCAAATCTACTCAGGCATTCATGCAGAGGAAAAATTACAATGTTCTGGAATGGCCATCCCAGTCCCCAGACCTGAATATCATTGAACATCTGTGGGATAATTTGAAGCGGGCTGTCCATGCTCGGCGACCATCAAACTTAACTGAACTGGAATTGTTTTGTAAAGAGGAATGGCCAAAAATACCTTCATCCAGGATCCAGGAACTGATTAAAAGCTACAGGAAGCGACTAGAGGCTGTTATTTTTGCAAAAGGAGGATCTACTAAATATTAATGTCACTTTTCTGTTGAGGTGCCCATACTTTTGCACCGGTCAAATTTTGGTTTAATGCATATTGCACATTTTCTGTTATTACAATAAACCTCATTTCAATCCTGAAATATTACTGTGTCCATCAGTTATTAGATATATCAAATTGAAATGGCTGTTGCAAACACCCAAATATTTAGAACTAAAAATGATTAAGATTAATAGGGGTGCCCAAACTTTTTCATATGACTGTATTTCGTCTCTCTCATGAGGCCTCAATCCACTACCAGGAATTCAGTTTTAAAATCCTATCTAGGTGGTATCGGGTTCCCACAAAATTGCATGTGCTCTGTCCGCAAGTTGCACGAACATGCTGGAGATGGGGATTGGAGCAGGGACCATGCTCTATGTCTTCTGGTCTTGTGATGCCCTGCCCCCGTTTTGGGATAGTGTTAAGAGGAATATCTTGCAGATTACTGAAATGTCCCACCATTTGAGACCTGCTGTGTTCCTTCTCCATCACTGTGAGCCTCGGGTGCAAACTTATAAGCACTCTTTACGTCATTTCCTGGTCCTCGCGGCTCTGTCTTGCATCCTGCAATTCTGGAAAGAAGTGGGACCTCCTCCTCTCTCCCTCTGGATGTCAATGAGATTGCGTTTGGAAATCTCACCTCTTTCCTGCATGACATGGTTGAAGTCTTTAGCAAAACTTTGTTTTATTGGTTGGAATTCCAACGCTCTGGAAAGCACCTGTCGCTTCTCTGTTCTGAATCTCCCTCATGGGCTTAAACCATGACACTCTTTATCCTCTAACTATCACTCGCTTTAGTATTTGTGTCCTCCTTGTAAATTTCTGCCTGGCAACACCTGATGATGTACCACCCTTATTGCTAGGGGGTCAGGTTCATAAGGCCCTCTGGGTCTATACCCGGACATTCCCGCTGGGATTTATTCCCTTCATTTTCTCCCTCTTTCCTCACTCCCCCCCCCTTTTTTTTTTTTTACTATAGCTTGGTGAGACACTGTTGTACTTTTGGCAGGTGTTTAATTTTGTTTGTGTGGCTGGAAATAAGCCACTCGTATAGTTAGAAATCTTCTGTTTAGCTAGAGCTTGGACAAGTTTTGTTTTCCTCTTGCCTGACGTTAAGGTTGTATTTTATTGTTTGTTTTTCGCAAATAATAAACGCACAGGGGCAAAACCCTGTTTTGACTAGACGCTGTGTGCCTGTCTCTGTTTGGGTCTGCACTACTGCTGCTACCGAGCTATTCTCCCACAGTATATATAGATACTTAGTTGTTTCTGTTGTTCTTCCCTCTAACTCTTGTCTGTCCTTTTCTTAGCTTGTGTTGTCTCTCCTCTTCCCAGTGTTTGCTGTCCTCCTTGTTTCTATCCCCCTAACCTTCCTCTGTCCCAGACATGGCATTATTACATATTTGTTCCCTGAATGTTAGAGGCCTTAAAGGGAGTCTATCATTCGCAAAACCACTTTTAAGCTAATGGCACATTGGAATGGCCTTTAAAAAGGCCATTCTTCTCCTATCTTTCCTAGTTTTCTTCTCCCAGCCGATTCCAAGATAATTACAGTGCCTTGCAAAAGTATTCGGCCCCCTTGAACTTTTCAACCTTTTGCCACATTTCAGGCTTCAAACATAAGGATATAAAATTTAAATTTTTTGGTGAAGAATCAACAAGTGGGACACAATCGTGAAGTGGAACAAAATTTATTGGATATTTTAAATTTTTGTAAAAAAATAAAAAACTGAAAAGTGGGGCGTGCCAAATTATCCGGCCCCCTTAAGTTAATACTTTGTAGTGCCACCTTTTGCTGCGATTACAGCTGCAAGTCGCTTGGGGTATGTCTCTATCAGTTTTGCACATCGAGAGACTGAAATTCTTGCCCATTCTTCCTTGGAAAACAGCTCGAGTTCAGTGAGGTTGGATGGAGAGCATTTGTGAACAGCAGTTTTCAGCTCTTTCCACAGATTCTCGATTGGATACAGGTCTGGACTTTGACTTGGCAATTGTAACACCTGGATACGTTTATTTGTGAACCATTCCATTGTAGATTTTGCTTTATGTTTGGGATCATTGTCTTGTTGGAAGATAACTCTCCGTCCCAGTCTCAGGTCTTTTGCAGACTCCAACAGGTTTTCTTCCAGAATGGTTCTGTATTTGGCTCCATCTTCCCATCAATTTTAACCATCTTCCCTGTCCCTGCCGAAGAAAAGCAGGCCCAAACCATGATGCTGCCACCACCATGTTTGACAGTGGGGATGGTGTGTTCAGGGTGATGAGCTGTGTTGATTTTACGCCAAACATATCATTTTCCATTGTGGCCAAAAAGTTCGATTTTGGTTTCATCTGAGCAGAGCACCTTCTTCCACATGTTTGGTGTGTCTCCCAGGTAACTTGTGGCAAACTTTAAACAAGACTTTTTATGGATATCTTTGAGAAATGGCTTTCTTCTTGCCAGATTTGTGCAGTGTACGACTGATTGTTGTCCTATGGACAGACTCTCCCACCTCAGCTGTAGATCTCTGCAGTTCATCCAGAGTGATCATGGGTCTCTTGGCTGCATCTCTGATCAGTCTTCTCCTTGTTTGAGATGAAAGTTTAGAGGGGCGGCCGGGTATTGGTAGATTTGCAGTGGTCTGATACTCCTTCCATTTCAATATGATCGCTTGCACAGTGCTCCTTGGGATGTTTAAAGTTTGGGAAATCTTTTTGTATCCAAATCCGGCTTTAAACTTCTCCACAACCTGCCTGGTGTGTTCCTTGGTCTTCATGATGCTCTCTGTGCTTTAAACAGAACCCTGAGACTATCACAGAGCAGGTGCATTTATACGGAGACTTGATTACACACAGGTGGATTATATTTATCATCATCAGTCATTTAGGACAACATTGGATCATTCAGAGATCCTCACTGAACTTCTGGAGTGAGTTTGCTGCACTGAAAGTAAAGGGGCCGAATAATATTGCACGCCCCACTTTTCAGTTTTTTATTTTTTACAAAAGTTTAAAATAACCAATAAATTTCGTTCCACTTCACAATTGTGTCCCACTTGTTGATTCTTCACCAAAAAATTTAAATTTTATATCCTTATGTTTGAAGCCTGAAATGTGGCAAAAGGTTGAAAAGTTCAAGGGGGGCGAATAATTTCGCAAGGCACTGTAGTTTCTTCATGTATGTAAATGAGCCCCACGGAGCACCCGGGCATTCCTTCTCTTCTGCGAGCACCCATCGCGACATCGCTTCTCACCGCCCCTTCGTCCGTTGCGGTGATTCTCCTCTTGGTCTTCTTTCTTCTCAGTTCTCACTGGCAGTGAGAACTGAGAAGAAAGAAGACCAAGAAGGGAGTCACCACAACGGATGAAGGGGCGGTGAGAAGCAATAACGCGATGGGTGCTCGCAGAAGAGAAGGAATGCCCCGGGTGTTCTGTGGTGCTCATTTACATACATGAAAAAACTAATTATCTTGTAATCGGCTGTTGTAAGAAAACAAGGAAAGGTAAGAGAAGAATTGCCTTTTTAAAGGCCATTCCAACGTGCCATTAGCTTAAAAAGTGGTTTTGCTAATGATAGACTCCCTTTAATGTCCCTCAGAAAAGAAATCAAATCTTATATCAGATGCATAAAAAATGATCACACATTCTGATTTTGCAGGAGGATTTTAGTGGGTGGTGGTGGTAGTCTTGGTGGTCCAGCCATCTTTTAATAGAAAAGGTTAGGTAACTGATGCTGTATGAGACCATCATCAGCCAGTATCTGTGAATAAACAGATACTAAGTGCAAGGAGTGCAGTGTAACTTCTAGATGGAAGGGACAGGATCTGAGGAACAGAGGCGGAAGGAAAAATTTGTTATTGTTCTACACCTCCACACACTACCCTGTGATCAGGTCATGTGATAAGTCTGACTAATCAGATGTGACTTTAGGGCATGTTTGAAGCTGATGTAGTTAGGTATTAATTGGATTGTATGGGGGAAAGTGTTCCAGAGCAGCTCGAGAAAGGTCTTGGAGACAGGAGTGGGATGTTCGGATAACAGAGGATGCAATTCTAAGGTCATTTCTCAGAACAGAGAGGACGATTAGAGCGGTAGACAGTAATGAGGGTACAGATGTAGGGAGGTGCAGCACTACGGATGGATTTTTGGTGAGTGTGATAATTTTATATTGTATTCTGTGGTGGATGGGTAACCATTGCAGTGACTGGCACACTGTAGATGCATCTGTGTACCAGTTTGACAAAAAGATGAGTCTGGCGGCTGCATTCAAGACAGATTGTAGAGGAGAGAGTTCAATAACAAGAAGCCCAATTAGAACATTGGGCTTCCGACGTCCTTTTTTGGCGTTCTGGACGTCACCACTGAGGCCAGTCCTCAGCGGTCACGTGGGGCGTGCTGACAGCGTGCCTCATGTAACCGCTGAGGCCTGTGATTGCGGCTGACATCACCGCTGAGGCCCAAAGAGGAAGAAGCTGGCGCCAGCGGGGATAGCGAAGCATCGCGAGGAGGCCCAGGAAAGGTAAGGCAAGGTGAGTATAACTGTTGATTTTCCCTTACCTCTCCTGGGCCTCCAATTATTATACTCTGGGGTCTGAAGAGACTCCAGAGTATAATATAATAATAGCACAGAGGGAGTCTGTAGGGCCACTGTGGAGCATTATACTGGGGGCCCCCTCTGGACAGCATATTATACTGTGTGGGGCCACTGTGGAGCATTATATTGGGGGAGGAGGCCCTCTGGAGAGCATGTTATATTCTGTGGGGCCTCGGTGGAGCATTATAATGTGGGGGGCCTCTGGAGAGCATGTTATATTCTGTGAGGCCACTTTGGAGCATTATACTGGGGGGCCCCTCTGAAGAGCATATTATACTGTGTGGGGCTACTGTGGAGCATTATACTGTGGGGGCTCAAAATTCCTGCTGGCAGCCCTGTGTGCTATGTCTGCATCACAGCTCCCTCACTATAATCTTGCACATACGTGTAGTGCTCAATGTCATGTCATTCTCCATACAGTACTGTTCATGAACTGGCCATGGAGTTATTGGGGCCTGCACAGTACTATAGGGGCTGACTATACTGGGAACATACTCAGTAACACCAGATAGTCAGCACATACAGTATGTAAGACTTCAGTGAAGGAGCCGTGGTGTAGGCTATTAGCAGGAAGCTGTTGGGTGGGGTCCCAGAACAAGTTCCTCCGGTGGGCCTAAGGCCCTTCAGTCCAACACTGTATAACTGAGAACTATTATATAAAAGGGGGCTCCTATTTATAAGGGAGGAACTATTATACATAAGGGTGGGTCACTATATATAATTGGGAAACTTAAATATGAGGGGGCTATTTATAAGGGTGGAACTATTTCTAAGAGGCCTATAAAAAGGGGGGAAACTACTATATATAAGGCATCCATTATACGGGGGAGCTATTATTTATAAGGCCCGGTTCACATCTGCGTTCGGCCATTCCGTTCGCAATCAGTATTTGAAATCTTCAAAAACTGATTACATACTGATTACAAACTGATAGCAATCAGTTTGTGTCTGTTTTTGATCAATCAGTTTTTTTTTCACCTTCCCCCTTCTTCATTCTGAGTATGCGCAGAGGGAAAAACAGATTGCAAAATGGACACAAACTGATAGCATACTGATTACAAACTGATAGCAATCAGTATGTAATCCGTTTTCCATAGACCTCAATGTTAAAAATGGATTGGTTGCTGTCTGTCTGGAATCCTTATTTTCAGTACAGAGAGAAAGTACTGCAAGTTCTACTTTTCGCTCTGCACGAAAAAGCGGAAACCAGACAGAAATGGCACATGCGGATATATCCGGCTTGCTTTGAAAACCCTTTGAAATCAACGGGTTGTCATCCGGACCGCACAAAATCAGTTTTTGAAGATTTCAAATACTGATTGCGAACGGAATGCCCGAACGCAGATGTGAACCGGGCCTAAGAGGGGAACTGTTTATAACGGGCGTATAATTAAGTGGGCTTATTTATAAAGGGGGCTATTAGTGATAATGGGGACTATCATTTATATGGGTAACTATAAGGGATCAGTATTATTTTTATGGGGTGACTGTTACTGATAAGGGGGAATATTACTGATACAGGGCACTATTTATCATTTATAAGGGAACTATTACTGATAAAGGTGTAATATTATTTATAAACAGGGACTATTATTTATAAGGAGGCGCTATAATAACTGATGACTGGGTGCAAAAATCTACTAGGCAGTACAAAGGAGTTCATTTGAATTGTGTGTGGGAAAATGGGGCTTTTTTGTTGGCAGAAAGGAGGCGTTATTATAGCGGTTGCCACTGGAAGACAATGGTGGTGTTTGCATATCAGTATTTGAGGCCCCACTTTTAATTTTGCCCAGAGCCCCACTTTGTCTAAAACCGGCCCTGCGTGCAAGTGTCTGAATATGTGGGGTGAAGGTGAGATCCAAGTCAAATGCAACCCCAAGACACCGGGCATGTTGCTTTGGTGTTATAGAAAGACTACAGACAGAAATGAAGATAACAGGGTTAGGTTGGTTAGTAGATGGAGGGAATGCAAGGAGTACAGGTTTTGTCAGTGTATTTGCAAAGGACAAGAGCCTTTGATAGCAATGGAAAGAAGGTTGTGGTCAGAAATCATCTTTGTGTGTGGGAGAAATAGTAAACTGTGAGAGACCAAGAAAGGCGATTAGTGAGAGAAGGCGAGAGGCAGATGGGGAGACAGGGAATGCATTAATGGGAATGTATGAGGAGATTTGTCTAATCTGGATTTGCCTGGAATTAATTACTGGGTTTATGAAATTGCAGCATGGTGACAGAAAATTATTTCAGCAAAATCTGCCCTTCAAAAGCCCAGTGGCACACCTTCACTGCAGTGTGCCCAAACGACAGTTTGCATCCACATGTGGGATATTTCTAGACTCAGGAGAAATGTTATAATACATTATAACACATTTATAATACATTTCTCCTTTAACACCTTGTGAATGTGTACATTTTAGTAGTAACTGAACATATTTATTGAAAAAAAATGAAATGTCTAAATATCACCTCCTATAAAGGGTAAACAAAGTTCCCAAACTCTGTTTTGAATTATTTGAGGGGTGCCATTTTGATTTTTTTTTTTTTTTTTTTTTTTGGGGGGGGTGGCTGAGGTTTCTAATATATAGGACTTTAAAATCCCCTTCAGAACTGAAGTAGTCCTAAAAAATTGATTTGGGAAATTTTTTTCTAAATTTGGAAAATTGTTGTTAGACTTGTAAGCCTTCTAATGTCCAAAATAAATTCAAGCATGATTAAAAGATGCCAACATAAGTATTGATTTAGATTGTTAATCTGTTTTCCCTTAGTGCTAACAGCAGCAAAATATGGATTTTTCTGTCTCTGTGTACTGATAGGATAGATTGAAATTTTAATGAACTTCAATAATTATATTGATACAATTAGCTTGCTCATCCCACTAGCCTATAACTAGCGTGGACCACCCCCTTCTCTTTAGTGTTGCAAAAAAGGAACAGGAAAAAAGAACAATACAAGGGTGGGAGACTTGTGTTGATGTTAAGACTAAGGGAAAACAGATTAACAATCTACAGTCATGGCCAAAAGTTTTGAGAATGACACAAATATTATATTTTCACATGATCTGCTGCCCTCTGGTTTTTATGTGTGTTTGTCAGATGTTTTTATCACATACAGAAATATAATTGCATTCATATTATGAGTAACAGAAGCTTATATTGACAGTTAGAATGAGTTAATGCAGCAAGTCAATATTTGCAGTGTTGACCCTTCTTCTTCAGGACCTCTGCAATTCTCCCTGGCATGCTCTCAATCAACTTCTGGACCAAATCCTGACTGATAGCAGTCCATTCTTGCAGAATCAATGCTTTAATTTTGTCTGAATTTGTTGGTTTTTGTTTGTCCACCCGTCTCTTGATGATTGACCACAAGTTCTCAATGGGATTAAGATCTGGGGAGTTTCCAGGCCATGGACCCAAAATCTCTATGTTTTCTTCCCTGAGCCATTTAGTTATCACCTTTGCAAGGTGCTCCATCATGCTGGAAAAGGCATTGTTGAGCGCCAAACTGCTCTTGGACGGTTGGGAGAAGTTGCTCTTGGAGGACATTCTGGTACCATTCTTTATTCATGGCTGTGTTTTTAGGCAAGACTGTGAGAGAGCCGATTCCCTTGGCTGAGAAGCAACCCCACACATGAATGGTTTCAGGATGCTTTACAGTTGGCATGAGACAAGACTGGTGGTAGCGCTCACCTCTTCTTCTCCGAATAAGCTGTTTTCCAGATGTTCCAAACAATCGAAAAGGGGATTCATCAGAGAAAATGACTTTACCCCAGTCCTCAGCAGTCCACTCCCTGTACCTTTTGCAGAATATCAGTCTGTCCCTGATGTTTTTTCTGGAGAGAAGTGGCTTCTTTGCTGCCCTCCTTGAGACTAGGCCTTGCTCCAAGAGTCTCCGCCTCACAGTGCGTGCAGATGCACTCACACCTGCCTGCTGCCATTCCTCAGCAAGCTCTGCACTGCTGGTAGCCCAATCCCGCAGCTGAAACACTTTTAAGAGACGGTCCTGCCGCTTGCTGGTCTTTCTTGGGCGCCCTGGAGCCTTTTTGGCACCAATGGAACCTCTCTCCTTGAAGTTCTTGATGATGCGATAGATTGTTGACTGAGGTGCAGTCTTTCTAGCTGCAATACTCTTCTCAGTTAGGCCATTTTTGTGCAGTGCAATGATGATTGCACGTGTTTCTTTAGAGATAACCATTGTTAACAGAAGAGAAACAATGATGGCAAGCACCAGCCTCCTTTTAAAGTGTCCAGTGGTGTCATTCTTACTTAATCATGACAGATTGATCTCCAGCCCTGTCCTCATCAACACCCACACCTGTGTTAATGGAGCAATCACTGAAACGATGTTAGGTGGTCCTTTTAAGGCAGGGCTGCAATGATGTTGAAATGTGTTTTGGGGGATAAAGTTCATTTTCTAGGCAAATATTGACTTTGCAAGTAATTGCTGTTAAGCTGATCACTCTTTATAACATTCTGGAGTATATGCAAATTGCCATTAGAAAAACTGAAGCAGTAGACTTTGTAAAAATTAATATTTGTATCATTCTCAAAATTCTGGCCATGACTGTACATCCTTTGATTAAGCAAGGTCCCCCTCAATGACGGAGTTCAAAATGGACCTCCCAAAGGCTGTCAGCTAAGAACTGCGCACATTCAACCTATAGTGGTTGAAAAAAGTTAGATGCGACCCACAAAACACTGCATTTCAGATTTGTTCAAGAGGAATCAAGCTTCTCTTGCCCAAGAGGTAGAAACCAATCTTGTAGAATGGGCCCTCACGAAGGTGGGAGACTCCAGCTCCTGAGACTCGAAGGATAACTTGATCGCTTCCTTTATCCAACAAGATGTACAAGGTTTAGAGGCCTTCTTTTCTCTGTTCCATCTGAAAACTGCACCAGGAAATTCACATCTCTCCTAAGGTTTTCAGCCCTGCTTAAATAGAGCCTTAGATTCCTCAGGAGATCCAAGGTATGAAGCTTCTTCTCTTCCTCAGGTACTGAATTGGGGAAGAAGACTGGTAGAGAAATAACTTGATTGATATTTGAGGATGTATTAACCTTGGGAACAAAACTAGGCAGCAACCTAAGCAACACCCTGTCAGGAAGGAAGACAGTATAGGGCTCAGAGGCAGCAAAAGCTTGCAATTCCCCTATTCTTTTTGCTGATAACAGCAAGTAAGAAGGCAATCTTCAGTGATAAATACTTAAAGTCCACCTTTTCCAGAGGTTCAAAGAGGGGTGTACATAGTGCAGCATCCCAGAGGCTGCTGCTTTAATTTGAGTTTGTGTGCCTCTGGGTTTTGTGTTGGTATGTCCCGTTCTATGTTAAATGTGTTGTTGCAGCTTTTCCCTGTAGTTTCTCCCCTGTAGTGTTCAAACCTAGCCTTGGTTTAGCCCTGGCCTATCTCAGGACACTGGGTGGGGTTGTGGGAGATTCCATCTCCACGGTAACCCTTGGCCTGAGTTCAGTTTGTCTAGTGTGAGCAGTGGGACAGTGAGGGTGTGCAGAGTGTTCCTGCCCCCACAAGCTGGACTAAGGCCAACGGTCAGCCATCACAGCCTCCAGGAGGTTTATAATCAGCCCCAGAGACAGCCAGGAGTACCTTTTCGGCTGACCACTATTGTGGAGCTTAACAGTGCCGTCTCAGGAGGAACAGAGGGAACCCTGACAGAAGGATTACTTTGGACCTAGTCTTCAGGTAACCAGAACCCTGTCAGGCCTCCTAGAACCAAGGCTGGGGATTGGACACTGTACAACTACCCCAAATAAAGGCTGTTTTTCTAGTTTACCTGTACCGCTGACTCCTGAGTCATGCCTGCATTAACATCAGGGCCCTTCCGACTTTCATCACACCGGCTCAGAGAGGAGAGGTCCCCTCTCCAACTGGAAGCACCCTGGGGGAAAGAACTACTACCACCACCATCCGGTAGTGCTGCAGGACCCCCCTTGACTTTGTCTGGCCCAGGCATGGGACTGGAGTGGTTGGTGAGTGTGCTCGGCCTGCTAGGTGGCACAGCATCCGCCACTACTAATCCCATCCTCCAGTCTCTTCCATCTGGGTTGCGGCACATAGTCCCCTTAGTGTAGTAGACAGATCATACTGGGGAATAGGATTGGAGATTTGAGGCCTTATCCTAGAAGCCCCCTTAAAGAATCTTTTAATTAAATTCCTGAGAAAGAGAACTGCCTAGGAAGAAAGAGATTGCTGCTAACTGTACTCTCAGGGTAGAGATGCTGAGCCCCTTGTCAAAGCCTTCTTGAAGGAACTCTAGAATATTGTCAAGAGAAGGACTGGAGCTAGAAGCTCTTCACTCTTGAATATTTTTTTAAAGTTGATTCCACTCTGGAATAACATGGCCTCAGAGAACCCTGTATATCTTAATAAGGACCGGTCAACCTCCAGGCTGTCAGGCTGAATCTCTGCAGATCCAGCCAGAGTTGAGAACCCTGAGACACCAGGTTCTGCACTAGGGGAAGTCTCCAATAGCACCCTCAACTCATTTGAGTGATTTTGGTAAACCACGACCTCCTTGGTCAGAATGGTATGATGGTAATTAATGTGACCTGGTCTTGCCTGATTTTCATCAATACCCATGGTATCATGGAAACTAGAGAGAAAATTTAAGCCAGGCTGAACCTCCAAAGAATGTACAGTGCATCTACTGCCAGGGAATTGTCCTCCATCTTGGTGTTGAACCTTGTTGCCTTGAGATCCACCTCTGAAGTGGCCCACTTCTGAGTAATCTGAAGGACTACTTCTCGGTTCAGTGACCACTTTCCTACGAGAGGATGACCGTGGCTCAACTAGTCTGCCATGATGTTGAGTGAGCCCTGGATGTAGACTGCCAATACGTGGGTCAGGTTCCTTTCTGCCCAAAAAGAAAAGCTTGCTTCCTCTAGAAGTTTGGGATCTCATGCCACCTTGTTTGTTGATATATAAAACAGAGGTCATATTGTCCGACCTCACTTGGACAGCTTTTCCTTTTATCAATATTGGATTTCCTCATGTTGGATGACACCTCTCTCCCTAGGATGCTCCAAGTGCCTTGCAAAGGATTTTCTTCTATATGAGCTCCCCATCCCATCTGAGATGCGTCTGTAGTCAACAAGGTCCAACGAGGTTCCTGGAGGAGGTTCCTGGAGAGAAGGAGCACTTCTTGTCCAGATCACTGGATTTGCTGTTCCACATTTTCAAGATCTCTGTCTGAAGGGGGCGACGGTGCCACAGTGCACAAGGGACTGCCACTTCTGCGGAGGTGCAGCAGACTCTAGTTTCTCCTGTTTTCTGAGAGTCTATGGTGAAACCTATGAATTTCTTCCGGGTTCCTGGCACCACATCTGACTTCTCCCAGTTACTATACAGTCTAGTTGCTGGAGAAACTCTTTGAAAGAGGACTTTATGAGCCAGACGTCTAAGTATGGCACTATGGCAATCGGGAGTGCAGCGAATTGGAAATGGCAAAGCCTCTGAGGAAAATCGCTATCCTTAGAAACTTACATTGCATTGCTCTGGTATTCCTCATCTGAGACCACCATGGAATGTGCGCAGCTAGATTTAGATCTCTTGGAGAGCTGCATAATCAACTCCTTAATTTCCTCTATGGATTCCTGTATGTTATCTTTGACCCAACCAATCACATCACGAATGGATGGTTCTTCCATGGGTCTTGGTCTGCACTGGCGGCAGCGATTATACTCATAAGCATTCGGCAGGGGAATCTCACAGTCATTACAAGCAAGGTGTCTGCGCTTGGATATGGATTTTCTCCCTCTGGATTCACGCTCACCAGAGACAGCAGATGACATCTAACAAATACAAAAAAAAGAAGATAGTTAGATGAACGGCTCCAATAATAAGAGGAGGGGCCAGTGGAGTAGCAGATAGATGAAGAGAAAAGAAGAGGCCGAACAAAAATGATTGAGCCAAGCACTCTGCAGTAACAGCAGAAGAGTGCGGCTGGCAAGAAGAGGGCGGAAGTGACAATACTATATTTCTGTAAGCCTTGACAGGGGTGGGCTCCCAAGAATACAGAAAAATCACAAACAAGAAGGACGACCCAATACCAGTTCAGCGAAAACATACTTTACTAAGACCATGGTAAAAGAACCACACAGAATTTCACACACACTCAACTGGTTAGCCAAGAACCTTTGCTGCATAACCCAGTAGGCTTTATATGTCCAAACTACCTCACTATAGTTTGCCTACTGACAGGCCCATCTAGGACGGCCGCCCCAAATTACCTATAAATACCTCTGATAAAAAAGGAGACTTTTGTGTGTAATGGCGGCTTATCGGCGATGCAGAACGGGGGGCTAACAAACTTATAGAAAAGTCTAAATCCAGACGTTCCTGGTCCCCCCTAGTGAATATCAGTAAGCAGTCCTGAGCAAGTGGAAACAGGCAACTTGATGAACTTGGTAATATTTCAAAAAAATGCACAGGATACTCTGAGGTTAGGTTGCAACAGGTGAAGAATCCAGAGTCCTTAACCCCTTAACGACATTGGACGTACTATTACGTCCTGTGCTCTTGGTACTTAGCGCAACAGGACGTAATAATACGCCCTGGGACGGCCGCCCGCTCACTACCTGAGCGGGCGGCATCGGAACCGGGTGTTAGCTGTAACTGACAGCTAACACCCTGCTCCATATCCCCCGGTCGGAACTGAGTTCCGATCGGAGGTTTTAACCCCTTGGATGCCGCGGTCAAACATGACCGCGGCATCCAAGGGGTTCCGCCATGTTGCCGCTCCGATCGGCACCCCCCGCGGCGAGATCGGGGGGGTGCCGATATGTATAATATGCAGCACGGGGTCTGACCAGTGACCCCAGGCTGCCTGGAGATCCCACTACCTGGTTGATCCTGCCGAGACCTGCGGAAGTGAGCACTATGCGTCTGCATAGCCTCACTTCCTGTATAGACTGCAAGACACTTGCATGCTCGTGTCTTGCAGTCTAAAGTGCTGAGCCACATGGGACACATGAAAAAATAAAAAAAAAGTGAAAAAAAAATAAAATAAAGTGTTTGAAAAAAATTAATAAAAGAATAAAGCCCCCAAAATTCCCTTTTCCTATATAAAATTAATTATATAAAAAAAACCCTAAAAATTAATAAAAACAATGCATATTTGGTATCGCCGCGTCTGTAACAACCTGTACAATAAAACTGAAACAATAATTAATGTACACGGTGAATGTCGGGAAAAAAAAACGGAAAAAACCCGCCAAAAGTAATGATTTTTTGCCATCTCACCTTACAAAATATGCCATAAAAAGTGATCAAAAAGTCATATGTACCCCAAAAAAGTACCAATAAAAAGCACAGGTTGTCCCACAAAAAATAAGCCCTAAAACAAATCTGTAAACCGTAAAATAAAAATGTTACGTATCTCAGAAGATGGCAATGCAAAAACATTTAATTTATGTCCCCAAATGGGTTTTTGTTCTGCAAAATTAGTATCGCATAAAAAAACAGTATAAATGAGGTATCTCCGTAATCGTACTGACCCATAGAATAAAGGTAACATGTTACTTATGCTTTATACTGCATGGTGACAAATTTCAAAGGTAAAACGCAGTGCCAGAATTGATGTTTTTTTTTTTTTTTAATCCAACAAGAAAGAGTTGTTAAAATTTATTCAATAAGTTATAGGCGCCCAAAGATGATGTCATTACAAAATACATCTCACCCCGCAAACAACAAGCCCTCATATGGCTACATCACCAGAGAAATAAAAGAAAATATAGCTCGTACAATGTGAAGACAAAAACCCCAAAAATCGCCAAATCATTAGAACATAACTGGCTGCGGCAGGAAGGGAATGTATAAGCTGTGCGAGCGTATATCAGGGGACACCCCAGATTTAGAGCTTATGAGGGAAAATAAACCAGAAGTGACCCCCAGAGTGACCTCCCCAATAATAGGAACTACTGGGGAAATAGTGGGGAATTTGGTGTTCCCAATGCACAGCTTACCTATTCACTTTTCCCCATCTGCTGTGTATTCACGTCTGGGATACTAATGCTTATTACACCATCTGATAAATTCTTTGAGGGGTGCAGTTTTCAAAATGGGGTCACTCCTTTGGGGAATCCACTGTTATGGTACCTTACAGGCTCTGCAAACATAACATGGCGTCCAGATACCAAACATCTGAATCTGCACTCCAAAAGCCACATAGCGCTCCTTCTCTTCTGCGCCCTGCTGTGTGCCCAAACTGCAGTTTATGCCCACATGTATGACACTGGTGTACCCAGGGTAACGTACTTAATGTCATATGTGGGTATAAACTGCTATTTGGGGACAGCCGGGCACAGAATGGAAGGAGCGCTATTTGGTTTTTGGAGCACAGGCTTGGACGGTTTGGTTTTTGGACGCCATGTCACATTTGCAGAGACCCTAAAATCATCCCTACAAAATGGGGATCACTTCTTGGGGAATTCCAGTTTACTGACACCTCCAGGGCTCTGCAAAAACAACATGGTGACCAGAAAGTCCCTCTAAATCTGTACTCCAAAAGCTAAAAAACACAGTGCTCCTTCCTTTCTGAGCCCTGCTGTGTTCTCAAGCAGCAGTTTACACCCTCATATATAATTTTTTTTCCCCCGGGATAGCCCACTTAATAGTTTTAGGAGTTCATGTCTCTGATGCCACAAAGTGGCTGCAACATATTCTGAAATTGGATATTTCCTCAAAAACTTCAATTTTCACTTTGTACATTAATTTTTGGGAAGCATTTTTAGGCTCAAAATGATATTACCCCTTGATACATTCCTTGGGGGTGTAGTTTCTAAAATGGGGTCCCTTTTGAGGGGTTTCCATTGTATCGGTACTTTAGGGGCTCTGCAAATGTGACATGGCACCTGAAAACTATTCCACCCATATCTGCCGTCCTAAAGCCAAATAGCGCCCCACCATGTACCCATAGAGCAGATTATAATCACATATGGGGCATTTCTGTGTTCAGAAGAAATTGTGTAACAAACTGTGGGGTGTTTTTTCTTCTTTAACCACTTGCAAAAATTAAAAATATGTCGCTAAATGGACGGTTTATTAGAAAAAAAGTAATTTTTCATGTTTACGTCCCAATGATGATAAAATCTGTGAAACAGCTGTGAGGTCAAAATGCTCACTATACCCCTAGATAAATTCTATGAGGGGTGTAGTTTCCAAAATGGGGTCACTTTTGAGGGGTTTCCATTATATTGGTACTTTAGGGGCTCTGCAAATGCGACATGGCACCCGAAAACTATTCCAGCAAAATCTGCCCTCAAAAAGCTAAATAGCGCTCTTTCCATTCTGAGCCCCACCATGTACCCATGCAGCAGATTACAACCACATATGGGGCATTTCTGTGTTCAGGAGAAATTGTGCTTTTTCTCCTTTGTCCTCTTGTGAAAATGAAAAATTTGGGGCTAAATTGACAGTTTATTGGAAAAAAAGAAATTTTTCATTTTCATGTCCCAATGTCAATAAAATGTGTGAAACAGCTGTGGGTTCAAAATGCTCACTATACCCCTTGACATGTTCTGTGAGGGGTGTGGTTTCCAAAATGGGGTCACTTTTAAGGGGTTTCCACTGTTTTGGTACTTTGGGGGCTCTGCAAATGCAACATGACACCTGAAAACTATTCCAGCAAAATCTGCCCTACAAAAGCCAAATAGCGCTCTTTCCATTCTGAGCCCCACCATGTACCCATACAGCAGTTTACGACCACATATGGGGCATTGGTGTGTTCAGGAGAAATTGTTTAACAAACTATGCGGTCCTTTTTCTCCTTTAACCCCTTGTGAAAATGAAAACTTTGGGGATAAAGTGACGTTTTAGTAATTCTTCATTTATACGTCCCAATGTTAGTAAAATCTGTGAAACAGCTGTGGGGTCAAAATGCTCACTATACTCCTTGATGAATTCTGTGAGGGGTGTAGTTTCCAAAATGGGGTCACTTTTATGGGGTTTCCATTGTTTTGGTACTTTGGGGGCTCTGCAAATGCAACATGGCACCTGAAAACTATTCCAGCAAAATCTGCTTTTCAAACGCCCAGTGTCTCTCCTTCCCTTCTGTGCACTGCTGAATGCCCAAACATCAATTTACACCCACATGTGGGGTATTTCTGTGCTCAGGAGAAATTGTATAATAAACTGGGAGATGCATTTTCTCCTTTAACCCTTTGTGAATGTGTTAAATTTAGGGCTAAATGAAGAGATTAGTGGAAAAAAATGAAATGTCTAAATTTCACCTCAATATCGTTATAATTCTTGTGAAATGCTTAAAGGGTTAACAAACTTCCCAAATGCTGTTTTGAATTATTTCAGGGGTGCAGTTTTGAAAATGGGGTGATTTATGGGGGTTTCTAATATATAGGCCTTTATAATCCCCTTCAGAACTGAAGTGGTCCCTAAAAAATTAGTTTGGGAAATTTTCCTGTAAATCTGGAAAATCGCTGTTACACTTGTAAGCCTTCTAACATCCAAAATAAATTAAAGGATGATTAAAAGATGATGTCAATATAAAGCAGAGATATGGTAGATAAAATGTATTAATGTATTTGGGTGGTATGACTATTTGTCTGAAAAGCAGAGAATTTCACATTTTGAAAATTGCGATTTTTTTTTTTTTTTTTTTCCTAATTTCCATCAAATATCCTATTTTTTTATAAATAAATACAAAAATATTGATTAGTGTTTACCACTAACATGAAGTACAATGTGTCACGAGAAAACAATCTCAAAATCACTTGTGTAAGTTAAAGCGTCTCAAAGTTCTTGCCACATAAAGTGACACATGTCAGTTTTGAAAAACAAGGCCTGGTCCTTAACGCACTTTTGGGCTGTGTCCTTAAGGGGTTAATAATGCAAAAAATAAACTGATGTTGTCTTTAACTGATAGCAACAGGCCGAACTGAGTGTCAATAGAAAGTGCTAACACCCTAATACTATAGTTTGGCGTCAAAGCTAATTATTGTTGCATGTACGTTGTAGACCACCGCCACACGGCAGACCTGAGCTCAGGCTTACTGACCCGGGTTGTGCACCTTTCCAGTTGAAACCGCTTCTGATGATGCGGGTTCTCTTCCACTGTGAGCAGCACTGCCTTAACTGTCATAAGTTCAGTCGCAGTTCCAGATGCGGCTCCTCATGAGGCCCGCCTTTTGTTGCTCCCCAGCGGCACTCTCCTGCACGATCTTCTCCCATTTAAGGTGAGGAGTGTAGAAGAGGTCGTCTCTGTTCACCCAGAGCTGTTATCGGTTCTGGCAGAACATTCTCTGCCTTTCACAGATGCTTGGAGACTAACCAACTAACATGGCCAAATCAGAGCTTCCTGTGAAGCACCTCCTCCTACCAACAAGTCTCTAACAAAGTCTGTGGAGGAACAACAGGGAGAAACAGTGGCATCTTGTGGCCAAAGGGCAATACTGCAGGCATTAGTCCATACAATATAATGTAATCAACATACTGTACATTGTGCAACGATATACAACAGTACTCATTCAGGATATACAGGTTGTCAAACATGGGAAAGTGTGGTGTATTTGCCTGTCTCTCACATGCCACCCCACTAGAGGTTGACGTCCTTGGCATACCTCCCCACACAAACTCATCTTGCGCATAGCACTGTGGGGGTACACCCACGTTGGGCCTATTCGTCCTACGTAGAGTTGGAGCATCAGTCAGGTCAGACACATTGTCTGTTGCGGGAGTTTTTCTGTAGCTGTGGGGACAGGAACAGTCCACCAATCATCCTCAAATTGGGGTTCCATTCTCAACGGTACAGGAGTGAATCCCCCCTCTGCTACCGCTGTATCCTCAAAATTACATCGCCTCAACATGTTACGGTGCAGGTTCCTCGAGGGTCCCCCCATCCCTACGGGTTCTACTTCATACACAGGGATGTCGAGATGCACCCTCCTCTTTAT
Source organism: Leptodactylus fallax (assembly GCA_947044405.1). Taxonomy (NCBI): domain Eukaryota; kingdom Metazoa; phylum Chordata; class Amphibia; order Anura; family Leptodactylidae; genus Leptodactylus; species Leptodactylus fallax. Next base: position 1,417,173 of record CAMRHE010000437.1, on the reverse strand, counting down.
CATACATGGTACTGCCTCCCACCTCCCATCCAACTTTCCTGAGGGCCGTTTGGACTTAACCATCACGCGGTCCCCGGGGGCATACACATCCCTCTGAACTGGTCTTGGGTTGGGGTGCACCACTTGTCTCAGACGGTCTCCCAACACCTTGTGCATAGCCCTCAATTGACAGCAATGCTCCTGGGCCCAGGTGGAAGCATTCCTCAGTGGAGGTTCCATGGTATTGGTCATATGAAGATAATCGATCTCTTGTCCTGCTCTCCTAAACATGAGCATGTGGGGAGAGTAGCCAGTGGTGCTACGGACCCTGTTGTTATATGCCCACATCAACCCTGACAGGTATTCTGTCCAGCGAGCCTTCTGGCTATTTTCTAAAATCCATAACATCTGAAGGAGGGTGTGATTGAACCACTCGCATGCCCCATTACCCTGTGGGTGGTATGGGGTCATGCGAGAACGTTCTATCCAATATAGCTGGTACAGCTCACTCATTAAGGCACCCTGGAAGCAGGCTCCTTGATCGGAATGGATTCGCAGTGGGCACCCAAACACTTACAGATTACAATCTGTTGCCAGTACTGTAGCTCAGACTGTAGGTACACCATCCGGCAAAGGATGTCCCACTGCCTCAGCAACCTCTGACCTTCTGAGGTCAGACTTGCACGCTCCTCCTGACGAGTCCAGGTTCCAGCTTGGACACACTGCTTCACTCTCCATAGGTCCTGGCAGTCATTCTGGACTTTTACCCAGTCTTTATCTCATTTATGTAAATTTGACTACACGAGAATTCAGAAGACGTGTTTGTAAGCACATTCTTGGGATTACAAATGCAGCTACCATCAATGATATTAGCACTTTGAAAACCATACCCAAACATTTCAAAATCAGACCCAACTGGTTTCAGAATATGGGCCATTGATCAGGTAATGGCTGGACCTAGAGCAGGCAAGTGGAAACAACACTTAGCCCAGAAAGAGAGTAGATGGATATTTTCTCTGGATAGGGTTTCACCTAAAGGACTTAATGAACATGTAAGTTTTGCCTCTTTCTTAGAATTAAAATCATAATTTTTCTGTTAATTTTTTTTTTTTCTTGTACAATTCTATTTTGTTTGGCCAAGCCTTTTTTTGAAAAAAAATTTTTTTAAATTTTTTAAAAAAGCTCTTCTTGGCTTATTGTTTTTAATATATTGTTTTTTATGTGAATATTGATGTTGTTCTTCTCTTTCTTCCTTTTATCTATGTCTAGTATGTATTGATACCCTTTGGAGTCTTCTGGAGACCAGTCATCAACGTTATCTCTACTGATCGAAAGAATACATATATCATACTTTTACTTTTTTGGTTTTGTTAATTGATGATCCTCGACATGTTATCACTATTGATATGAACAATATATTATATAAATATGTTGCCAGCACTTGCACTTAATCGCACTGCGCACCATTCACTTTATTTTTATTCACTTTATTTTGATTTTTTTGTATTTTATTTTATTTTATATTTTTATGATATTGATGTCACTTTAGTTGTTACACTTTCAATATATGTATTGTGGATTACATGTATTTTTTATGATGTATTTTTTATGATGAATCATTTCATTTTATATTTATTATCATAGTATACCTGTGGTACTTGTATTTTTGCAGCTTTATTAATTGATATATTTAATTCACGTCCATTTGGTTAGGTATATATATATATATTGTGAGAGTATGAACCCAGAGGGCGCTAGTGAGTGACCCAGGGCCAGGCCTGAAAAGGTCCTCAACTACACCTATGGGTGGGGGGCACCAACTCCAGACGGAGTGTCTGCAGCAGGAGAGAGTGTTGTGGAGACCTGCAGGAAGCAGGGAGACGGGGAACCAGTCGGAGACGGACGGGCGGTCTGTCCCAAGAGGACTGGGGTCCTGAAAGGACTAACTGAGCCAGGATGTTTGTTATTTTTTGTTCCATTCATAAGCAGAAATAAAAGCCATTTTACTTTGGATTAGCACAGTCTGAATGCTGCTTCTCCGGAACCCAGTACCGCCTACACCCGTGTCGAGTCCAGGAGGCTGCCACCTGTGACACTAAATCCCCCTAAATTGCCACATATGGTGCTTCGGATGTGGGCATAAAGAGATCCACGAAAGTCTTGGAAGACAAGTGTTTGGTGACTGCAGTACTGCTAAGTGTGCATTGTGGCCTACAGCTGGAAGAAATCTGTGATTTCAACTGAGAAACCCAGGAGGGGGTGAGTGGAACTGCAACATAGCAAATTGTGTGCAAAACTGGTGAAAGTAAAACTCTGGAAGAGGAATCCAGGGAATGGACTTTGTGTATACTGTGGCACAGAAGTCTGTAAAGTGCTTGCTGATGGCAAGAAAGTAAGCAATGTGTGTAGAAGCTGGATATTGCAAACAGTCTATGTGAAAGGCTATGGTGCCATGTTGGTGTTTTCTGTGGAAGACAGAAGAAAATGCTGGTTGTTGTAGTGCCACATAAGTTAACTGTTTGAATACATGTGACTGCAGAAGATAGCAAAAAGGTTGCTGCCGGTTGAACCCAAGGTTGCTGTGGAATATTGTGTAATCTTGTTATTAAACCATGGGCAAGAAAAAGAACATTTCAGCCTGTAAGAAAACAGAGAAGCTGTGCACAGGTTTATTAGTGCAGCAGTCTGAACGCAGAGAGACACAAAACCCGAAACAGAGCATGTGGAGTGCAAGTAAAGATAATGGGTTGCATGAGAGTGACTTAGTTTTTCTGAAGCACCTCTGTTCTATGAATGAATATGTCCCTGCTGACTGTGTGTCTCATACTGGAGTGCATGAAAGCGCCAAAGATGAAAATATTATGGTGCAGCAGCTTCAAGATGAGATTAAAACCATCAGGTTCATTTATGAGGATGAAATATCTGATTGGAAATGGCAACTTGAGGTATCAGAAAAAGAGAACCTTAAGTTAAAGAAAGAGCTTGACTCTATGAAGAGGTTATATGCTAGTCATTGTGAAAATGTGGTGCTGGGTTTGCCTGGAATGGACTGTGTCGCTAAGAAGGAGTTTGCAGAAATGAAATGCGCTCTATCTAATAAAGTCCTACAGAGCATAGAGCAAAAGCAAGTGCTTGAGAAGCAATTGCGGGATTTAAAGGAGCAGCATGTCCAAGACTCCATTGCCAAAGAGAGTGTCATTGAAAAATTATTGATGACCTTGAAAGTGCTAAATGTGAGAAAAGTGAATTTTTGCAGTGACAGTCAGAATGTCTGGGTGACCAAGTCAGGAAGTGTGAAAAACTTTCGGCTGCATTAACTGATAAAGAAAATGAAGTTGTAGAGCTGAGGAAGGAGTTGTCTGACCAAGAGAGTGATTTAGAATCTGTGGTGCAGACATTGCAGTTAGAGCGAAACTTGCATGAACTAAAGCAGGTTTGCCTATACCAAGAAGTGAAGGAATGGCAGAGCAGAGCTGGAGTTCTGGAACAAAGAGAAATGGAACTCAAAGCTAGAATATGTAGCCTGGAGAGGGCGCTGTCAGGATCTTGTGAAGATAATGAGGAATTGTCTGTTTTGGTGCAAAATAAAGACAGAGAATTGATGGAGATGTCGTCTGTTCATGCTCAGAATTTACAAACCTTACAGGAGAGTCACAAAGAAGTTGAGAAAAACCTGGAATCTGTGCAGATGTTGTATGAGGACAAAGCCAATGCTTATGACAAGCTGGAAAAGGCCAAGAGAGAATTGGACCTCCACATAGAAGACATGAGGATTCAGCTTGAGGAAAACCTGTCTAATTTATCTGCTGAGATTGTAGATCTAAAAATGCTTGTTGATAAACTAAAGGTGCAAGTGGACAAACAGGAGGAAGTTGCACACATCAAGGAACAGCTGGAGTTTCATATAGAACAGTTAAAAACCAAAGTTGAATCTAAAAGGGAAGAATTGGATCGATTGCAGCAGTCTTTATCCAGTACTGAAGTCGGCATCTGCACTATCTTCAAAGCTGGCAGCACTACAAGCTGAGAAGGACTCGCTGCAGAGCCTGTTAACCCCTAAAGAATCAGAGCTGTTGTCCGTGAAAAACGTGACTCAAGAGACAGAGTCTTTATTCAACCAAGAGCAAGATAAGAGAGCCACTGAGATACGGGACTTGAATGAAAGACTTGACAAAAAGTCTGCAGATGAGCAGAAGCTTTATCAGAAGAGGTTGGAGGATCAGTTCAATATAATTCAGGGAACAGTGAGGGAAGCAGAAAATATCATCCAGGATGCAGTTGCTAAACTTGATGATTCTCTACATATCCGCTGCACTAGTTCACCAGATTACCTGGTAAACCGAGCAAAAGTTGCTAGAGACTCATTAACCTCCCTCTCGAATGGGCACTCCAAATACATACAGAATATGACAGATGCCTCTGACTTAATTAGAGCACTGGCACAGTTTGCACACTTCACAGCTGATACAATTGTAAGTGGCAGTGCAACGTCGCACTTGGCCCCACCAGACCATGGAGATCGTCTTGTAGACAACTGCAGGGAATGTGGAAGCCAGAGTTTACAGTATCTGAATGAGCTGAAGGATAAGCAGTCTTTAATGGATGCTGACCTGACAAATGTTAGAAGAACACTGCAGAATATCCTAGAATTAGGAGACATGGTGGATAAAGAGATGGCATCTACATCTGCTGCCATAGAAGATGCAGTGCGAAGGGTTGAGGAAGATCTGCAAGGTGCAATAGTAAAAACTGAGATGGAGGCTGTGCAGAAAAATGTGGCAATGAAGAAAGTTCTGGAGCTGGAATCAGAGATTTGTGCGTTACAGAAGGCGTTAGAATTGGAGAAAGCTGCCAGCATAGAGGCAGAGAAAGCAGAGCCATTAAGGCAGCCAGAACATGTAACCAAAAAGCATCTGGGTACTGACAGTAAAGACTGTGATGTTGGAAACTTGGTATCCCAGCCCTCCGGTGTTAGCACAGAGAATGAAAATAACTTTGAGAATGTTGAGATGACAATATCTCCAGCTCCTGTACTGTCAGAAAGGGGTTTTCACAAAAATTCTTGCAATCTATCACAGTACCGCAAAATGCCTCCAGGAAATTATGCGTATGAGAAAGAGGAGGTAAGAATAGAGTATGGAAGTGGTTCTCCTGCTACCGTACAGATGTGGAAGTCTTATAAAGAAACCATTCCAATATATGATGTGACAGTTGTTAAAGACATACCAAAAAATGTAGTTCAGCATGATATATTTTGTGAGGGTGTACTGTATGGCCCTCGTGCAGAAGGAGAAGATATTGCAGTACAGAGCTTGTGTTTCTCAAACAAAGAGGAGAGCAAGCAGTCTATGTATCCTAAACTTCTAAGCCTTGATGGTGATGGTAAAGATCAAAAGTATAAGAAACGTGGTGTGAAAAAACCACGTGAAGATCATGGCCGTGGCTAGTTCGAGTGTATTGAAGAAAACAAATACAACAGGTCTAAGTTCCCACAGCCACTGGTGGAAGAGGAAGATGAAAAACTGGATGAAACTAATGTTCTTCTTGACACTTATAATTGTGATCGTCACTTCAAAATGCCACGGGATCGTCTGAGTGCCACTTCTCTCACCATGGAGAGTTTTGCCTTCCTGTGGGCAGGTGGAAGAGCCTCATATGGTGTCTCGAATGGCAACGTTTGCTTTGAGATAAAGGTTACAGAAAAGGTACCCGTGAAACAGTTATACTCTAAAGACATTGATGTGCATGAAGTACGTGTTGGGGAAGATCAAAATTCCTACGGCTATTCACTAAAGGGATCAAAATCATGCAATGGGGTGGCTGAAGACTATGGCGAGAAACATGATGAAAATGATGTGATCCCCTGTATGGCGAATTTTGAAGGTGATGAAGAAGAACTTGCTTTTGTAAAGAATGGCCAGAATCTTGGCGTAGCATTTGAAGGGCGGAGAAACCGAAAATGTCGAGTAACCGGAATTTGGAAAATGAGACCGCCAGATTGGGACATATGGACTATCACAGGACAGGCATACATGGTTGAAGAGGGACTTCGACATAGTATGTCTCGTCCCATTGTAACTTACCCCATGGGTAGTGAGCTGAGGGGGAGGGAATGTGAGAGTATGAATCCAGAGGGCGCTAGTGAGCGACCCAGGGCCAGGCCTGAAAAGGTCCTCAGCCACACCTATGGGTGGGGGAGCACAAACTCCAGACGGAGTGTCTGCAGCAGGAGAGAGTGTTGTGGAGACCTGCAGGAAGCAGGGAGACGGGAAACCAGTCAAAGATGGACGGGCGGTCTGTCCCAAGAAGAGTTTGCCCATTAAACTTAACTTAACATTCAGACGGGCTAAAACCCTGAAGAATATGTTAGCCCCGAGTTGCTTACGCAAAGAACCTACCAAACCTGTTCCTCAAGCTACCTCCCTTCCATCAAAAATTGTGAGTTTTAAATGTGGGTATAGAAAGTGTAAATGCTGTCTTAGCATTAGGCATGATGTTACCTCTGTAACCAGCCACTCAACCGGTGAAGCCTTCCATCTAAAAATAAGACTGGATTGTTCAACCTCCTATGTCATATATGTATTGGAGTTCCCATGTGGCCTCAAGTAGGTAGGTCGGACAATTATGTGCTTAAGAGAAAGACTGAATAAACATCGGTCAAATGTTTACAATGGTTTCTTGAAACACAGTGTCTCCCGACATGCCATGTTGAAACATAATAATAATTTTGGGGGCTTTTCAGTAACACCCATTGACCATATACCTATTGATAAACCCGATCGGTTCAATACCCTGAAGCAGAGAGAAATGTATTGGATTTATAAATTAAACACACTAGTTTCAGAGGGATTGAATGAAGCTTTAGAAGATATCACTTGATGCTAAACCCCCCCCCTTTTTATTTACCCATTAAGGGCCGTATATGTATTTATTTTTTATAAGAAATTTTGTATACTATGATAAATATTTTTCACTAAGCGATTCTTTTACTATGTATAGTTTTTTGTCATTTACTATTATTATCATAATTTATTCAGAATTTATTAATATTATCCATTTAGTTCTATATTTAGATTTTATCGCATTGTATATCATGTATTTAATTTCAATATCGAAATAAATTCTCATCATAAGATTACAATCATGTCTTATCATTTTATCATTTCATCTGTATAATTATAACTTTATAATTTTATATGTATTTATATATTTACTATTTTATCACTTTATCATTTCATTTCTCTCAGACCCCAGAGTATAATGATCGGAGACCCAGGTGGTGACAAACATAAAAACCAGTGTTACTTACCTGGGCTCCGGTGCACTCTCTGCTTTCGGCCCTCTTCAATGTCGCACAAACCGGCGTCGCCACATAATGACGTCGGCCTGGCTCACGTGACGCCTGGGACGTCACCAAAGAAGGCCGAAGCCTGCTGGGAGTAACCTCGGATTGCAGGCGAGGTCAGTAACATTGGTTTTTATGTTCCCTCTCCTCCCCTGCATCTCCGATTATTATACTCCGGGGTCTGAAAAGACCCCGGAGTATAATAATAGTAGTATTTGGCCTCACTTATGGATCCCCGCTGCCGCTCACAGCCACTTCTGATTCCCCCTTCTGCGTCCGATAGCAGAAGGGGAAGCGGGAGCGGCCACATCAGGTGCGGGGATCGATAAGTAAATAGGACGTTACCTGCCGGGAATACTCCAGCAGGTTACGACCTGTTTTATATATATATATATATATATATATATATATATATATATAAATAAGTTATCCTCACCTACCTGTGGTTTGCTGCATGCAGTTTTCATTCAACGTGTACTGCTGCTGCTCAAACTGACACTCAATGTTGGCTTCATCTTGCAAGCAAGTAGTGTAATGAGTGACAATTGACATAATTTTAAGAAAAATTTGGGCACACTATCAAAATTGCCTCTCAATGTGCACTTCACCTTACAGCCATGAAACTAGGGAGGGGAAATGGAACCAATCGCTTGCCCTGGTGATGTGGGGGTTGGAAAATGGTCCAGCGTGTAGGAACTAGAGGAGTTGGATGGATCCCATCTGGTGTTGAAACTGTGCATGCCCTGCACCTGTGAGGTGATGTCAGTACTAGAAAACAGCAATCCTTGCTGTGTTTCTAGACTGTGGATTCTGATGCTTAAAACATTGACCCAGTGGGCCATGACAACTAATGTATGGTTTCCCTGCCCATAATTTATGCTCCACGTACTGAGGGTGGCGTGCATCTTTTCCCACATGGACATTTACAAGGTGAAGCCCACATGGCCATCAAGCAGGGACAACTTTCTTCAAGAAATAATGGCTGCTAGGTATTCTCCATGCGCTGACATCAGCAGAGCTGACGAAGCGCAGTAAATTCCATTAAGTGGCACGGCAGTGACTGTACCGCATGACTGTACCGCCATTAACTTGGCCAAGTGGAAGTTAAATGAATTCAGATTGTGTTGGAGGAGGAGAAGAAGCAGATGAGGATAATAATGATAATGTGACGTTGTCCACCATCTGCCAGGTGTGGAACGGATGTGGCATGCCAACAAAGAGGATAATGGGGAGAAGAAATGGAATGGTCTCACTTAGTGCCACTGCTAATTTGACTTTGCCAAATATGCTGGTGACGCCATTTCATGTAATTATGAAGAGACCTGTGTGTGCCACGTGTCAGCTGCAACCACCCTCTTCCTGTGTCACCCTGAACAGGTTGACAGGTCTTATCTGTAATAGAATCATCGGAAAGTGAAATCACCTTCCTCACTTTCATGTGGCTCATCATGGCTATGGGATTCCTCTATGCCCTCACAATTCCTAACAGATTTTCTCCTGGTGCCCCTACCTGCACTACCCAAAGTAGCACACCCTCTTCCACTACTACCTCCACCAATACTCATGTCTTCCATGTCTACTTCCTCTTATATCATAAAAATGCTGGTAGTTGTCAACCAACTAATCAAATAGAGGAGGAAGAAGAGGAAGTCTTGGGATATGAGGAATTTCACACTTGTATTTGTACAATTTGTGCACTTGTTCTTACAGAGAAATGCTTAAAATTTTTTTTTTCAGAACAATAATGCTCCTTCACACTGTGTATGGGGTCAGACCAGACCAGAGCGGAATAAAAACTATTGTAATTCCCAAATGTTTTTTTTTTTTTTTTTTTTTGGATTAGTGCAAATTAGACTGTATTAGGTGAAGCCACCAAACGAAAATGCTCAAATAAAGAACATTCTTTTTTTTTTTTTTTACATTAGTGAAGTATGCACTACTAGTACCACCACTACTTCTGTGTTTGATGTATATCTAGAATTATATATACCCACTTGCGCATACAGAGAAACACTTAAAATATTTGCTTGGTCATACTGTGTATGAGTCAGACCAGAGCAAAAAAACCAAACATGAAATTCCTAAATGTTTTTTTAAGATTTGCGCTGGCTAGACTTTATATTGGGTGACAAGAAACCGTTTGTATATAACAGAGGTTTTTTTTTAACATTTGTGCAGAGCTGTATATTGGGTGAACAACATGAAACCACTTGTTGTTTGTTTATTTTTAAGATTCGCACAGTTTAAATTTAGCAGCACTTTGCTGTTAAAACGGCAGTATATATTTAATGAAAAAAATGTTAACTCTCGCCCAAAACATTTTTCACTAACATTGTCTTCAGTAAAAAAAAAAAAAAAAAAAAAGTATGTTTAACGAATGCGCATAGAGATGAACTTGCTCTATTGCAAGTACTGTCAGAAAATATAGATTATTGATGTGATGTGTGAGTCACTGCACACAACATTGTCTGCTCTTTATTTCCTGGTCACACAGGTGACACGGTGGCCATTTTCTTGTAGCACAGCCATTTTTGTTCGTCCAAAGCTCATTGCCATTTGTTCGGTTTCCTTAAAAACCGAACAATTTGGAATATTCAGGATGAACCTGGCTCATTACAAACAGATTTGCTCATCTCTAGTTGCTGCTATGAGGAAATCAGAGAGAACTGAAAGGACCTTGCTCTGTTCCTGGCTTATGTTAACATGCACTACATTTTTTTGCAAAAACACGAAAATCTCAACAGACAAAATGATATAACAAAATACATATTTATTGAGTTAAAAGACAATAACACAAACAACAAAATATGAAAGGAGGAAACACAGAAAAATAACCACAATAAAGTGCATCTTGAAAAGGAACGGTACAAATAGCCAAAAATTTGTATTGCATATGCATATAATATGTAGTACAGGCAACTCTATTCACTCTGCAGCAGTGGCATAGCTAGCATGGGAACAGAGGGGGTGGCTGCCCCGGGCCACTGACTCTGTGGGGGCCCACCCCAGGGCTGCCATTGATACATGCTTTACTTTAGTTAAGGGGCCATTCACATCACGTTTTTTACATCAGTTTAATGGATGCAAAAAACGGATTAAAAAACGGACGCAAACAGATGGCCATCCGTTTCCATAGACATCAATGTTAAAAAAAAAAAAAAAAAAAAAGGATCCGTTGCTGTCCGTTTTTTTGGGACAGACATAAAAGTATGGTATACTACTTTTTTATGTCCTTCAAAAAAACGGACAGCAACGGATCCGTTTTTATTTTTTTTTTTTTTTTTTTTTTACCATTGATTTCTATGGAAATGGATGGCCATCTGTTTGCATCTGTCCGTCCTTTTTTGCATCTTTTTTTTAATCAGTTTTTTTGAATCCGTTAAACTGATGTAAAAAACGTGATCTGAATGGAACCTTAAAACGCATTCTGCAGCTGTCTTGTAAACTGCAAGCCAATTCAGGTCTGTGGTTTACAAGACACAAAGACCACAGACAGAAGATGTTTGCTGCTCGGCACAGTTGGACATGATGACATCACAGCATCGTGCCTCCTGCACTGAGACACAGATGTCCTACGCCTGGACACGGAGGAGGCGGTGGCTCTATTCCTCAAAGGATCACAGGTAGGTGAGTATAACTTTTTTTTTGTTTTGGGGTTTTTTTTTAGCACAGTTGTGGGTATTTTAATAGTATAAGGGGGTCGTTAGAAGGGGGAATTATACCTATAAGGAAGGATTCATTAGAGGGCATTATAACGATAGGGGTATCATTATGAATACAAGGGGGAGGATATTTATATAAGGGGTCATTAGGGGCGCAATCTAATTGAGAAAGTAATTTAATTAAGGTGGCACTTAGGCTTTATTAAAACTAAGGCTCCACGTAGCGGGCCACAGTAAAAAAGGGCTGCAGGAAAAAAAGCAGCAGTAACGCATCACAAAGTTTTCTTCTGCTGACTTTCTGCTTCCATTATATTACTGCCAGCATTTCCATATGTATAGTTGAAATGCTGCGATTTCAAAAACCGCGACGCTAACTTACTTCTGCTTCAAACTGTGAAGTTCCTTTCACTCTATTTTGTGGTTTACTTCTGCTGCTGATGTAGCTGAGCTGGCCCATAGGGTGGTGCACACATCCTTTCAACTTGTAGGATTAACAAGTACACCTGTGAGCCCTGCCCTGCCAATAACAAACATTACCCATCTATTTAAACCCGTTCAGCCCTCTGCACAGCACCTGAGCGATATAGGATCTTGGTGAACCAGTTTCTGTCAAGGGTATCCAGACTCTGCATTCACCATTTATTGACCTTGGCCTGTTTATTGACTGTCTCTGATCCTGACCTGCTGATCTTCTGTTTATGATCATTTGGCTTTCTGCTGCAGCATCCTAGAGGGCTACTGCTTTAATTGTTTGTCTTTTGTCCCTCTAGGTTGTGTTGGTATGTCCCATCTCCTGTGTTAAGTGTTAAATGTCATTATTATGCAGCTTTCCCTGTTGTTTTCCCCCTCAATGTTCAAACATTAGCCTTGGTTCAGCCCTGGCCAATCACAGGCCACTGGGTGGGGTTGTAGGAGACCTAGTCTCCACGGCGACCGTTGAACCCAGTCAGTTCAGTAGTAGCAGTCAACCTGTGCAGTTCATGCTGGACTGTGCAGGAAGAACATCAGCACTGGAGCTCAACGGCTGTCTATACAGTCCCTAGGTGGATTGTTTGCTGTCCCAGGCTCATTCAGAGACAGCCCTGAGTAAGGGAAAATTGCTATCTGGACTTTTGGACAATTTCTGTGCTGTGCCAGGAGGAGCAGGAAAGGACCTTGACAGGAGGGCCACGTGCGTGCCAAGTCTTCATGTAACCAGATCCCTTTCAGGACTCCGTGTAACGCCATTCTCAACATCCATATCTGGGAGAGGCATGAGTGGAGGAGTAGTTGGAGAAACCTACAGTAGAGCCTGTAACATCCCTGGGCATCCTCCTATAACCAAGGCTGGGGGATTGGACACTGAACTACTACCCCCATTGGGAAGCTGCCATTTACTTCTGTCCCAGATGCTGCAATAATAATTGTCCCTGTTCAACTGCACTGCTGGTCTCCTGAGTTGCGCCTGCATAACCATCAGGGCCCTTCCGACCAACACCACACCGGCTCAGAGAGGAGAGGTCCCCTCTCCAACTGGAAGCACTCCAGGGGAAACTACTACCACCACCATCTGGTAGTGTGGTAGGACCCCCCTCGACTGTGTCCGGCTGGGGCTGGAGTGCTTGGTGAGTGTGCTCGGCCTAGCAGGTGGCACACCATACGCCACTACAACTCCCATCCTCCGGTCTCCATCTGGGTTGCGGCACTGTGACTCTGCATCTCTGCTGCTTGCTCCTGACCTTCGGACCGGATTCGACCACTCTGTTGCCTGACCCCCTGATTCTTCGCATCAGTGTCTCTTTGGCCTTTGAGTCATCTGCCAAATACATTGGAACCACTCCAGGAGGTAGCAAACTGGCAGCCTCCTTTTGGCAAAGACCAGATCCCCATATGGGAGTGGGTGAAAACTGGGAAGGCTACTTAGATAACTCTCTTAGGAGTGGCGCAAAGTCATACCGATAGGATAGGTGGCACAGTGAGTCCATGATCTGCTGTTCATTACATACTATTTCATACTGGTGTGGTCAAGAGATGGGCAAACTAATTTGTTTTTATCTGGGTTTGACTTAAATATTCCAAGTTATTTTTAATGAACCTGAATACTTTGTGATTTGTCTCAGACGAACTAAAATGAATACCAATACATCCCTTGCACAGTGAAAATACAGAAGACACACATATGTGTGTGTATTTGTGATGTCCTAGCATCATCTGACAGCCTCTCAGCCAATAGTCAGTAGTAGGTGGACACCATACAGTGATGTCACCTTACAGTGATGTCACATGCAGTATATAAAATGCTGAGGGTAGGAACACAAGGCATTTTAGTGATTATTCCTATTTTTTATTTTTAGAGCACCATTATTTCCATGGTGCTGTACATTTCAGGGTTTATGTACTGTGACAGCTTGGGGGAATTAGACTCAAAATGGCGGCTTCTCCTGGTCCGGACAGCGGTGGTTCATGGTACTGGGCACCGGAAAGATAGCTTTCAGACGGTCCAAGTGTAAATAAAAGTGTCTTTATTCAGCTTAACTGCAACACAGCAAAACAACAAAAAACCTAGACCACAGTTAGGGTCCTAACTCACTCCTTGAGCCCCTAACTGTTGCTCAGCTCCAGCAACAGTCCTCTGTGGACGCCAGCCCTTCTGGGACAGAGCCTATCTCTCTGTCCTAGCTGGTCCACCCCTGTGGACGCCAGCCCTTTTGGGACAGAGCCTCTCTCTCTGTCCTAGCTGGTCCACCATTTTCCTGCTTCCTGCAGGATGCTCCAGCCCCTCTGGAGTTACGTGCCACCACCCAAAGGCGTGGCTGAGAGCCTTTTCTGGCCTGGCCTGGGTCGCTCAACAGCGCCCTCTGGCTCACATACTTACATACCCTCCCCCTCAGCTCACTACCCATGGGGTGAGCTACAATGGGACGAGACATCCTATGATGAAGTCCCTCTTCAACCATGTATGCCTGTCCAATGTCTCTCCAGAAGTCCCAATCTGGCAGTCTCTTCTTCCAGATTCCGGTTACTCAACACTTCTGGTTTCTCATCACTTTAACTGCTACGCCAAGTTCCTGGCCATTCTGTGCAAAGGCAAGTTTTTCTTCATCACCTTCACAATTCAGCACACAGGGGATCACATCATTTTCATCACATTTTTCACGATAGTCTTCAGCCATCCCATTGCATGACTTTGATCCCTTTAGTAAATAGCTGTAAAAATCTTCATCTTCACCTATCACGAATCCACAAAAGCTCAGAGACCAACTAACACGTACTTCATGCACATCAATGTCTTTAGAGTATAACTGTATCACGGGAACTTTTTCCGTAACCTTCATCTCAAAGCAAACTTTGCCATCACCATCAAGGCTTAGAAGTTTAGGAGACATAGGCTGCTTGCTCTCCTCTTTGTTTGAGATACACAATCTCTGTACTGCAATATCTTCTCCTTCTGCACGAGGGCCATACCGTACACCCTCACATAATAGATCACGCTGAACTACACTTTCTGGCATGTCTTTAACAACTGTCACATCCTTGGTGACATGTAACCATCTCTTACTTCCTGACTCCCCCTTCACAGACAACATGGAGTCATTATTCACCGTTTGTCCACCAGACATTTGGCTAGAGACAGGTACAGCAACACCGTTATCCACAATGGCTTCAGACACTTTAGCTGTTGGGACAACATATGCGTGGTCAGTCTTCTTACGGACTCTTGTTCCACACTTTTGGTGACCCTTCACCTTATTTACCATCTCACAGCCCTCTAGGCTTTGGACCTCATTGGTTTGAAGCTGGACCCACTCTGTCACAGACAGTGTGTGACCAATCACAGTTTCTTCTTCTGTTGGACCTTCTTTGGCCTCCTCACATTTTGCAGGAAGTCCACCTTTAGCAGCATCTTCCTGGGGAACTATACCCTCTACTTGACGTTTTACCGAGTCACATGGTTTCATCATAATCTGATCATTGGTATCAACATCAGTGGACATGCCACTCATGTCTGTCTGACTTAATGATTCTCCTTTCTCTGCCTCTATGCTGGCAGCTTTTTCCAATTCTAACGCCTTCTGTAGCGCACAAATCTCTGATTCCAGCTCCAGAACTTTCTTCACTGCGACATTTTTCTGTGCCGCTTCCATCTCAGTCTTTACTAGTGCACCTTGCAGCTCTGATTCTTTAGAGGTTAACAGGTTCTGCAGCGAATCCTTCTCAGCTTCTAGTGCTGACAGCTTTGAAGATAGGGCAGATGCTGACTGTTCAGTATTGGATAGAGACTGCTGCAATCGATCCAATTCTTCTCTTTTAGATTCCACTTCGGTTTTTAACTGTTCAATCTGAACAGTGCGCTCTTCCAACTTTATTTCTGACTCGCGCTTCACGTGATCCATCTGAAACTCCAGCTGTTTCTTGATCCGTTCAATTTCGTCCTGCTGGTTCACTTGCACCTTTAGTTTAGCAACAAGCATTTTTAGATTTACAATCTCAGCAGACAAATTAGACAGGTTTCCCTCAAACTGAATCTTCATGTCTTCTATCTGGAGGTCCAATTCTCTCTTGGCCTTTTCCAGCTTGTCATAAGCATTAGCTTTGTTCTCATACAATATCTGCACAGATTCCAGGTTTTTCTCAACTTCATCCTTGGAGCTAACCAAATTCTCCATTTCAGTGCACAGTTGCTTGTTGAGCCTCTCTAACTCGGCCTTCAATTCAAGGGCCTCTGCTTCAGCACAGTCACATTCTTCTGCATATCTAGCAGAAAGAGTCTTCTCTTCACCAAGCAGCTGATCAAACTTTTTCTGCTTCCTTTCCAAATTTGACACCATCCGACGTTGATGATCAAGGTCTACACCTACATCTTCTAGTTCCTGCTGCAGTCTAATTTTTGTCTTCTCAAGTTTGTCATAAGCAGCAACCTTCTCCTCAAACCGTTGATTTGTAGCTTCTAGCTCCTTTTGCAACCTTTCCTTTAGTTCTTCAACAGAGTCCAAGGACCCAATACTATCTTCCATTTTTTCCTTCATATCAGTCGCCTGAGCCTGTAGTGTTGAAATCTGCTTTGTCAAATCTCTTTTTGCTATCTCCTCTTCCTCTAGTTGCTCAAGGAAACCATTTTTCTCATCTGCCATTTGTTTTAGTTTTGTACTAAGGTCAAGCTTCTGACGGGTTTCCTCTTGCAAAAGTTCCTGAGTGTCCTGAAGCTGAGATTTTAGTGTAGAAAAATCTTTGGAAAGTTTGATAAACTTGCTGTCTGCTTGAGAAAGAAGCCCTGTGACATTATTCAATTCCACCTGTAGTCTATTTGCCTTGTCTAGCAGCTCTGCTTGAAACCTGTCCCCTTCTGTGACTTTTAGTTACATCACTTGAAGTTAGTCTCTACTTTTTATGACTCCCCTGTAAGGCTTGCACTTTCTGAGCATGAACAGACGACATCTCCATCAAATCTTTGTCTTTATTTTGCACCAAAACAGACAAATTCTCATTATCTTCACAAGATCCTGACAGCGCCCTCTCCAGGCTGCATATTCTAGCTTTGAGTTCACTTTCTCTTTGTTCCAGAACTCCAGCTTTACTTCGCCATTCGTGGATTTCACCATTTAGGCGAACCTGATACAAGTTTTGCTCTGACTGCAATGTCTGCACCACAGACTCTAAATCACTCTCTCGGTCAGACACATACTTCCTCAGCTCGGCAATTTCATTTTCTTTGTCAGTCAATGCCACCGAAAGTTTTTCACACATCCTAACTTTGTCATCCAGACATTCTGATTGACTCTGCAAAAATTCACTTCTCTCATGTTTAGCAGTTTCAAGGTCATCTCTTAATTTTTCAATGACACTCTCTTTGGCAATGGAGTCTTGAACATGCTGCTCCTTTAAATCCTGCAATTGCTTCTCAAGCACTTGCTTTTGCTCTACACTCTGTATAACTTCATTAGACAGAGCACATTTCATTTCAGCAAACTCCTTCTTAGTGACACAGTCCATTCCAGGCAAACCCAGTACCACATTTTCACAATGACTAGGATATAACCTCTTCATAGAGTTAAGCTCTGCCTTCAACTTAAGGTTCTCTCTTTCTGATACCAAAAGTTGCCATTTCCAATCAGATATTTCATTCTCATACATGAACCTGATGGTTTTATTCTCATCTTGAAGCTGCTGCACCCTAACATTTTCATCTTTTGCGCTTTGCACTCCATTATGAGACACACACTCAGCAGGGACATATTCCATCATAGAACAGAGGTGCTTTAGAAAAATTGAGTCACCATCATGCAACCCTTTATCTTTACTTGCACTCAACATGATCTGTTCCGGGTTTTGTATCTCTCTGCATTCAGACTGCTGCACTAATAAACCTGTGCATAACTTCTCTGCTTTTTTACAAGCTGAAATTCTCTTTTTCTTGCCCATGGTTTACTAACAAGATTACACAATATTCCACAGCAACCTTGGGTTCAACCGGCAGCAACTTTTTACTATCTTCTGCAGTCACCTGTATTCAAACAGTTAACTTATGTGGCACTACAACAACCAGCATTTTCTTCTGTCTTCCACAGAAAACACCAACATGGCACCATAGCCTTTCACATACACTGTTTATGTGGCACTACAACAACCAGCATTTTCTTCTGTCTTCCACAGAAAACATCAACATGGCACCATAGCCTTTCACATACACTGTTTATGTGGCACTACAACAACCAGCATTTTCTTCTGTCTTCCACAGAAAACATCAACATGGCACCATAGCCTTTCACATACACTGTTTATGTGGCACTACAACAACCAGCATTTTCTTCTGTCTTCCACAGAAAACATCAACATGGCACCATAGCCTTTCACATAGACTGTTTGCAATATCCATCTTCTATACACATTGCATACTTTCTTGCCATCAGCAAACATTTCACAGACTTCTGTGCCACAGTATACACAAAATCCATTCCCTGGATTCCTCATCCCGAGTTTTTACTTTCACCAGTTTTTTTGCACACACTTTGCTATGTTGCAATTCACTCACCCCTTTCTGGGCTTCTCAGTTGAAATCACCGATTTCTTCCAGCTGTAGGCCACAATGCACAATTAGCAGTACTGCAGTCACCAATCACTTGTCTTCCAGGACTTGCGTGGATCTCTTTATGCCCGCATTCTCCACCATATGTGACAGCTTGGGGGAATTAGACTCAAAATGGCGGCTTCTCCTGGTCCGGACAGCAGTGGTTCATGGTACTGGGCACCGGAAAGATAGCTTTCAGACGGTCCAAGTGTAAATAAAAGTGGCTTTATTCAGCTTAACTGCAACACAGCAAAACAACAAAAAACCTAGACCACAGTTAGGGTCCTAACGCACTCCGTGAGCCCCTAACTGTCCTGACTGTTGCTCAGCTCCAGCCAGCCCTTCTGGGACAGAGCCTATTTCTCTGTCCTAGCTGGTCCACCCCTGTGGACACCAGCCCTTTTGGGACAGAGCCTCTCTCTCTGTCCTAGCTGGTCCACCATTTTCCTGCTTCCTGCAGGATGCTCCAGCCCCTCTGGAGTTACGTGCCACCACCCAAAGGCATGGCTGAGAGCCTTTTCTGGCCTGGCCTGGGTCGCTCAACAGCGCCCTCTGGCTCACATACTTACAGTACAATACACCAAATACACAAAACAAGTACAATACTAACAGTGAACAACTGGTACAGTGGCATAGAGGGCCCTGTCTGCAAAGGCTTACAATCTATGAGCTAGGGGTGAAGCTATGAGCTAGGTGTAATGCTATCGAGCTAGGGGATGTACGTGTATAATATCACTGCATGATCCAAAGCATTTACTCTATTTACCTTCTGTAATACACAGAAGCAAAACTTACAATAAATCTGGAGAATCATGGGAGTAAGACAAACAGAACAATTTTGCTAAACATTACTTTCCAGTTGCCTATTCAGCCTTCCACTACCGCCGTAATGCGGGAGTGGAAAATCTCCTCTCCCGTACCTCCAATTTCTGTCACAGCCTCTCACTTGGATCTCCAGGGTCAGTACATCATCTTAGAAGGGCTCTTGCATAATATCTATGCACCTAACTCCTCCCAAATATCGTTACTGCGATGGGTCTTCGACTACTTTCGGTTGCACCCTAACATGGTTTTGTTGGTGGGGAAAGACTTTAATATGATCTTTTGGAGCTCGAAGATAGGCTGTCCATACTAAACAGCCACAACTGCGTATGCAATCCCATCTGGCAAAAGAGATCCGGCATCTAATTCTCTCCCATGCATTATTTGACCTATGGCGCATTGGTAATCCAACGGGTAAGTCTTATCCATTCTTCTTCCACCCCCACCAGAATTGACTATTTCTTTGGGAATGCCCCAGCTCTCTACCTTTCTTACTGATTCAGAGATTGGAGTAATCTCCTGTTTCGATCATGCCGCGGTCTCAATCTCACTCTCTTTGTCCCCGACTGTGACCCATCGTTGCCACTGGTGCCTTAACGAGTCCCTCATTAAGAACCCCACGACAAAATCAACATTGCATGACATTTAATAGATTACTTTTGTGACAATCAGGACTCTGTATCCTCCCCTTTGATCATGTGGCAAGCGCGTAATGCCGTCATTCGTAGGCACTGTATTGCTCTGGTCTCTAAACTAAAGAAAAATAGGCAGGCGAGGATGCAGACTCTTGACTCTTATTACCTGTGTCGGGGGTTAATCTCCCCCGGGATGGATGTCACCGTAAGCCTAATCAAATAGATAACCAGTTTCGAGCGCTCGGGAAACAAGACGTACACAGGTATCGTGTATGAACAGTTTCTACTTTATTGCGCAGTTCAATACAGATTTAAAAGCAAGCTCAGTTACATAACAGTCATGTGATCACATATATGGTCTTTCCAGTTCCGTTATCAGACAAATTTGTTCAGTTACCCATCACCCCAGATGTTTCCTTTTCACCTTATCTGAATGTCCTTCTTATCATTCCTGAGAATACCAGTTCTGCTGAGAACATCAGAACTGTTGACATCTTCCCCCAGACTCCAAGTCTGTATTCTATCTATAAACTATGCAGTCTTGTCTGCAGAACATTCCACCCTCTTGTGCTTTCTGTATATAGTGCAAACTATGTTTTAACCCTTACAATTCCCCCATTTAGGACTTTATTTTTAATCAATATTCAATGAATACATTCACACTATCTGTGTGCCATCTGTGATGGATTCTCCATTGAAGATGTTAAAAATAATGATCCTACCTTATATACTGAGTATTGTCCCTCATGAGATTGCATAGCGAAGGAATACATTGGATACGACAGCATCCTAATATCATAAAAATGATTACACAAAGGATTATACCTACGATTTGTCGGAGGTATCCCAAGTCAGGTAGGAAAGCTAACAGTCAGTCCCACCATCCTTGGTTGACATCTTGTTTAATATGTGTTACCATTTCCTGCAACTGTTTCAACTTATCATGCACATCTTCTGAATGGTCAGACAAATTAAAACAGCACATTCCCGCAAAAGTGTTGCACCCATAACCATGTTTAAGCAGTAAATAATCTATAGCCGCTCTATTCTGCAATATTGCTTTTTTATGTGATTGCAAATCTAATACAACATAATAAGGACTTATCCAGTCTGCATGCACATGGAGATCAGCTTCCATACTGCAACAGAAGTCGGCACTGCAATCAAACAAGTTTCTAACACATTACTGGAATATGCATTTCTCAAACAAAATTCTGTCATGTTTAATACTCGGGCCAAATATAACCACATATTCTCTTTTGTTCTCCGTATGTGTTCCTCCAGCTCCCTTACTCCCCGATTTGGGCTGTCTTTTCTCCTGGGTTCAAGAGACTTCCTAGTGTGTCTTTTCACGACCACCCAATCACCAGGCTGCAAGCTATGCGTTCCTGAAAAATCAGAAGGGTCTGGAATAGAAGAGAACACTTGTTTATGTGTTTCTTTCAGTTTTTTGACACAAATTTTGTACATAGCTGGCAATACTGTCATAGTTAAGCTGTAATGTCTGAGGAAAGTACAATCCTGTTTTAGGTGCACTTCCAAACAATATTTCAAATGGTGACAACCCTGTCCTCCTGTTAGGAGTAGTTCTTACTGAATATAAGGCTAGAGACAGGCATTCAGGCCAAGGCTTTCCTGTCTCTGCTATGGCTTTCTGAATCTTCAACTTAAGTGTACCACTCAACCTTTCCACTTTGCCTGAACTCTGAGGATGGTAGGGTGTGTGGAAAGCTTGCTCAATCCCTAGTGCAGACATTATTTCTTTCATTATCTCACCTGTGAAATGCGTACCTCTGTCAGACTCTATCACCTCGGGCACTCCAAACCTACACACAAGCTCAGACATCAGTTTCTTGGCAGTTGCTTGTGCGGTTGCTTTGCTCACAGGGTAGGCCTCAGGCCATCCTGAAAACAGATCCACACAGACCAATACATACTCGTATGTTCCAGACTTAGGCAACTGTATGTAATCTATCTGTATTCTCTGAAATGGGTACAGGGCTTTTGGTGTACACTTGGTAGGCGTTTTAACTACCTGTCCTGGGTTGTGTAGAGCACATATGTGACATGCTTTTACGTGGTTACTAGCAGCTCTTCCAAAACCTGGGGCAAACCATAATTTACCCACTAATGACTCCATGGCATTTCGAGAGGCATGCACCTTACCGTGGGCCAAGCCAGCCATCTGGGGGTAGACTGCTGTGGGCAGACATAATCGATCCCCCATTTTCCACATACCATCACCGTCTGTAGCACCTGCTTTCCTCCATCTTTCAATTTCCACACTGGTGACCTTTGAGTACAGCCCTTTTGGGTCTTCTAGGTCAATGTCCATTTTTCTCACCTGGTTGGGACCCCTTCCGGCCAGTAGTGCTGCAGCCTTGGCTGCTCTGTCAGCTCTCTCATTTCCACAGCTTTCAGGGTCCCTTCCTTTTGCGTGAGCTCTGACTTTCACAATTGCCAGCTGCTTTGGGAGCAGTATGGCCTCCATCAGTCGACTTACCACATCTCCATTCTTAATTGGCTTGCCCTGGGCCGTTAGGAAGTTCCTTGACCTCCATATCGGACCATAATCATGAGCAATGCCAAAAGCATACCTGGAGTCAGTGTATATGTTGGCTGTTCTACCTTTGGCTACCTTACAAGCCTCCATAAGGGCTTTGAGCTCAGCTTCTTGGGCTGACATGTGTGGTGGAAGAGCTTCCTGGACTATGAAGTCATGTTCAGTGACTACAGCATACCCTGTAACAAATTTGCCTTCATCTGTCAGATACCTTGAGCCGTCCACAAACATCTCATAATCAGGATTTTGTAATGGCACATCCGTGACATGGTCAAATCCCACTGTTTCCTGTGACATAAGAGCCACACAATCATGTTCATGCTGGCTGTCAAACAATTCTTCTTCAGAGAGGGAATTTAAAAATAACTCATCTTACACTCCCCCTTTTGAATCATGAACTCCTACAGGAAGAAGAGTTGCAGGATTCAAAGTTAAACAGCGTTGAAAAGAGATGTTTGAGGAGGACTGCAGAGCAAATTCCATTTTGCACTGCCGTGCCAAAGAAAGGTGACGTCTGTCCACCTGTGTGAGGATAGCATGGATGTCATGAGGTGTATACACAACCAATATGTGATCTAGGACAATGTCTGAGCTTTTCTCAAGCAACGCTTGTACCGAGAGGACAACACGCAGACAGGAGGGGGTCCCCCTGGCTACAGCATCTAACCTTGAGCTGTAATGTGTTGTTGTGTGAGAACTGCAGTTGCGTGCCCCATCATCTCAGTCACGTAGAGCTGAAAAGGTTTCTGATAGTCAGGTAGGCCTAAGGCCGGAGCACTGACTATCTGCAACTTCAGCTGGTAAAACGCATCCATGGCCTCAGATGTGAGGCTGAATGGTTTTTAGGAGAGGCTATCGTACAGAGGTTGCATGGTCAGAGATGCAGATCTGATCCATGGCCTACAGCAGGATACCAATCCCAAGAAGGTACGTAGCTGAGCATGAGAGGTCGGCACCTGCATGTCTCTCACCACCTTGGTCCTCTCATCTGACAGGTGCTTGGTACCTTGGCCGAGACAGTGTCCTAGAAATACCACTTGTTGTTTGCAAAATTGCAACTTGTCCTTGTTGGCCTTGCAGCCGTTCTGGTAGAGGAAGCACAACAGGCTGATGGTTGCCGCTTCACAGGTTGGTTTGTCTGGAGCACAAAGAAGAAGATCGTCAACATATTGTAACAGAACAACATCATCATGTGGAAAATACCAAGTACTCATAATAAGTGTAAGACACCTTGTGAATTGGTTAGGACTGTTTTGCGCCCCCTGTGGTAGTACTGTCCAAGTGTACTGTTTACCCCTGAATGTAAATGCAAACAAATACTGGCAATCGGGGTGTAAAGGCACAGAAAAATATGCATTGGAAAGATCTATACAACTGTACCAGGTGGTACCTGTGGGGACAGCTGACAGCAGGGTGTGTGGGTTAGGTACCACTGGGGTTTCAAGTAGTGTTACTTTATTCAATTCCCTAAGATCATGAACCATACGGTATGTGTCTGGTTCTCCCTTTTTGCCCTTTTTCTTCACTGGGAAAAGAGGAGTGTTTGCTACAGAAGTGCATTCCTTCAATGCTTCTGTTTTCACTAATTCCACTATTGTTACTGCTATGGCATCCTCTTGGGCATGGGTCAGAGGATATTGTTTAATCCTGGGTGTCTGAGCACCAGGTTTCAGGGTTACCATAACAGGGGGTACATCCAATTTACCTAAGTCTGTTTTCCCAGTTGCCCATAATGCTGTTGGCACTTGGGATAACAGTACATTTTCTTCTTCAGTGAGGACAAAAATACAATTTGGTGTACTTAACTCGGCAGATAACAAGCATAAAATCTCATGGTTAGTATGTGTGACTTTTACATATGCTTCTCCTGATGAATGCAACATGATGTTACAACCTAATACTCCCATCACATCTGTACCAAGAATGTTATCTGATGTGTCTGAGACTAAATACCTAGTGAGTATCCTGCAACCCTGAAATGAGGTTTCTACAGGATCAGTTTGATCTAAAGCATCCACCGTTTTAGTGAGAAGTCTTCCATAAACTTCCACTGATTCACCTTTCTCTCTTTTAACAGATACCTTACTTCAGATGATAACAGGCAAGACAATAAATTCACATAACATAGTACAAGACATAATTTCATATGTTTGAGTATGTTCTTGAATATTTTACACATATATATTGTCATTGTACCTTACTTTCCATTTAACCTTAGGCTAACACTTTTAGCAAAATATTTTCCCTTTGGGCATAAATAGTCATCATACACAGGCTGCGGACCCCGGAGGCCCAAAGCCAAGTTTCACTTTGTAATAATTGACATGTAACATTACTGGGTAACAGCATCATGTTCAGCTTGTGATTTTCTGCGTGCGCATCACATCAGATACAACGTCCTTGGAGCTACTTGGCAGTCAATTAATGTTTTGGTTATTCCCTGCAGAACATCTGCAGAGCGCTACAACAGAATACAGGAATACAATTCAAGCAGATAGCAGTTAATACTGACACCAAAATTACATATTACTATTTTTGTACAATTTTCAAATATTTCCCAAACCCCACAGACTTTAGAATTTTCTTCACTGGATTCCAACCAAAAGTTGAACCCCTGTGGAACATCACAATATCCTAGTTTCTTCTTATTAGGGGACATTTCCTGAAAGCGGATTTAATTTTACAAAAAGCATAAAAGTTGAATCATGGCATTGATATAAACATAATGAATATTACAAATACAGGTTGACATATATATATATATATATATATATATATATATATATAAATACATAATCCAATAAACATCATACCGATGGTGTACAGTTTTTCTCTTTGCACTATATCAGATTCTCTGAGTATTTTGTTAAAGTAAGTAATATTTCATACAGAACTGGGAGATAAGATGGGTTATATTAAACAATAATACTGAGAAGGGGGATGTCTCCCTTCAAGCCTGATTCTCGGAGTGAGGTGGGGGTGATTCATTATTTCCTGAACTATCATCCCCTTATCCTATTCTATTGCTTCCTTTCTTCCATATATGCCTCTTTGCAATTTACTGTCCTGAATCAATCCCACATGATCTAATCTCCACTGATCCCAAAATTTACTGTCTACTAACCCAGTTTTGTGTATTCCTGCTTTTTTCAGAATTTTCTTTACCTGTGCGGCTACTTCTTTCCCTTCCCCTATCTCTATTAGTTCACATGGGGTGTACCATATCTTAGATGGTCCCTTCCCCATCTTGGCTGGTAGCTAATCAGCCGATGAGTCTCTCACTCCTCTAGGGCAACCTTGAGAAAATAGAGGGTCACTTATGACTACTTAGTGAGAACTCCCAGACAGACTCTTCTGTCTTCTATGAACTACTTGTGTAAGTTCAGGAGTAGTGCTCAGGGCAATGCCTCAATTGGCTTCCACAGGCTCAACTTTCTGCCTGTGTCCCCTTACCAAAACACTCCCAAATCACTACACGCACTTCTTCGCGCGGATTCTACTAAGTCCTTCGTGCTACTACTCAGGTCCCATTCGATCTTGACCGTCCAGGCACGGCTGGAGGCTAGTGTTCCAAAACAAGGACTTTTCAATCACTCAGTGCTTCTCAGTTCCGAACCTTGTCCGCAACTCTAGACTCTAGGGGTTAAGAATAGAGAACTTTTCCCCATTCTTTGCAGCCTTATATCTTATAACACAGGTAACATGCAAACATCAGTAGACAGGTAAACAGGTAAGACAAAAAGCAAAGAAAACAATTTCCATATCATTTACAGGTGACATGTCCCTTTTAGGTTCTTCCGTACTATACAATTGGCATCAAGATGTCATATAAACATGCAGCAGCTTACCTCACTCATCGATACAGAGAATAGACACACAGGAACCTCAGATATACTAATTGGCAAGATCAAAGGCTTACCTTCACAGTACTGTTTTTATCTATCTGAGGTCCTCTGGTCCTGTCCTCAAGTCGATCGGTGAGTGGGTCGGCACTCTATCGGCTGCACATCAGACGATCTCGAGGCCCCACGTCGTTGGGCGTCAATTTCTGTCGGGGGTTAATTTCCCCCGGGATGGATGTCACCGTAAGCCTAATCAAATAGATAACCAGTTTCGAGCGCTCGGGAAACAAGACGTACACAGGTATCGTGTATGAACAGTTTCTACTTTATTGCGCAGTTCAATACAGATTTAAAAGCAAGCTCAGTTACATAACAGTCATGTGATCACATATATGGTCTTTCCAGTTCCATTATCAGACAAATTTGTTCAGTTACCCATCACCCCAGATGTTTCCTTTTCACCTTATCTGAATGTCCTTCTTATCATTCCTGAGAATACCAGTTCTGCTGAGAACATCAGAACTGTTGACATCTTCCCCCAGACTCCAAGTCTGTATTCTATCTATCTTGTCTGCAGAACATTCCACCCTCTTGTGCTTTCTGTATATAGTGCAAACTATGTTTTAAGCCTTACACCTGTATTAACACTCCCTCCTCGCGTCTAACAGACCTCCCCTCCCTGTCGATTCTCCGCCAATTAATGGTGGCTCGTGCAGACTTTCACTACTTGGCTAATTCCCAGGGCAAACGCCTGCACCCAGGTCCTATACACCCGTCAGCGATACTATGAGAGGGGCAATAAGGCACACACCCTACTAACTAGTATGTGACACCTCGGACCACCTCCAACACCACCCCAACATTATTACATTGATCTTTGAGTCCTACTATGCTGATCTCTATAACCTCCCTGCTCACCCCAACTTGAGGATTACCTGTAGGACTGTCATTTACTGAGACTCCTTGCTGAGGCATTGACTTCCCTCAATGTACCCATTACATCATAAGAGTTGTTGGGAGTCTTGAAAGACCTCCCTAACGGCAAGGTGCATGGACCCGACAGTTTCACATATTTATACTATAAGATATTTCAGGGAGACTTGATCCTGCCATTGTGACACCCTTAGAGAAATGGCTGTTGCCCCTCCCCCACCTCTCATCACTCGTGTGTTACAGCTATGGAATGTCTCCAGCGCCACCCAGTCCTATCTTCTCCTCCACTGCTACGAGTGCCGCCCCTCCCCCACCTCATTCTGGAGCCAGGACACGCGAGTGGTGATAGAGGGGCAGCAGCCATTTCTCTAATGGGGGTTACAAATGGCAGTATCATTCATGTTTGGAACAGGGGTGGGGGGGAAGGAGTAGCAGCCTTTAGGGGTAACATGTGGGGGGGCAATCAATCCCAAATGGCTGCCCCTCCTCCACATGTGCTACCCCTAATGGTACTGGTGAAGCACATGTAGGGGGTGGCAGAGGATCTGTCCCCCAAGCACTCCAAGTCACAGCACACTGTTTTTTGTTATTTGTGCTATGACTTGGAGTGCATGGGGACAGCTCCTCTGCCATCCCCCACATGTGCTTCACCAAATACCAACAGGTGTAGCACACATGGGGGGGGGACCCATTTTTTTTTGTTTTGTAGTTGTAACATAAGAGGTGTGTGCCTACTCATATATGAGGCTCTCCCTCCAACAGGTCTGGGGCATGAATAACACCAGACTTCATAAATTTGCCCATATGTATTGTCCTACCTCAAGGATAAATTGGTATCCATTGTCATCCGCGTGTATTCCTCAAATTTTTCAGGGTATTTCCTTCATTGGCAGTACATGTTCATGAA
Organism: Leptodactylus fallax; assembly: GCA_947044405.1. Taxonomy (NCBI): domain Eukaryota; kingdom Metazoa; phylum Chordata; class Amphibia; order Anura; family Leptodactylidae; genus Leptodactylus; species Leptodactylus fallax. The sequence continues at coordinate 1,389,440 of CAMRHE010000437.1, read as the reverse complement.
GGCACCATGTTTCTTACGCACATAATTTACTGGGTGCACCCAATACCTCCTTGTCAGCTGCTATCTGGTGTCTTCGCTGTCTCTTTCGCAGTTGCAGAAGACGCAGTCTGACAATAACTGATGTCACCATTGTTCTGAAGAAATCCTCATTACACAAAGAACCTCATTAAAAGCACTCCGGTGTAACTACACCCACATCCACCATCTTCTATCTACAAACTTTATTAAGTGTTTCACAAGGTAAACATAAAAAACTGATGTTTTTTTTTTTTTAGCAAAAAACTGATGCAAACAGATGCACATCCATTAACGGAATAGTTTTTTTGATGCATGAATTGACATTAGTTTGAGTCAGTTTTTTGATTGACATAACAGATCCATTAAACTGATCAGTTAAAATGACTTGAAAAACATGATGTGAAAGGGGCCTTACATTGTTTTTACTGTAAAGTCAGTCTGGTTAGTGAATGATCTTTTCTTAGACTCTTGCCAAAAAAAACCCTTAATTGATTTAGCCTAGGCTAATGTGAAATTTTTTTTTTTTTTACTCAATAAACATACAAACTGCTGCCATTGAAATGGCAAACAAAAACAAGTTGACTGCTGCAGTTCTAGTCTAATACTCACTGACCAGGTCACCCTTTTAGTGCTTTGCTGTTTTTCTTAAATTTATTTTTTTTTTTTGCAAACAAAAAAAAACTAAGTTACACATAGTGTCAGAATTATTGCCAATCGCTATTACAATTAAGCAGTGTGCAGTAAGATGACTTGAAAAAATCAGGGCAGAGGACAGGCAAAAGGAGGTGGAGGAGGAAATACACGTGTAAGCACGAACAATAAGAATGTGGGTGGAAATAGCAACACTACTTCTGGTCTTGTCAACCTTTGCAGTAGCAGTGTTTCCATACTTCCTGACAATAAAGACATTTTTGAAAGCAGTGAAACACATATATTGAGTCAGGGTTCTGTGTGTTCCTCCTTCTCCTCAGTAACACGTAATTTACCATGTGGTCTTTCTGTACTGTCAACCATGTCTTTTTTTATCTTCACAGACACAGATCCTATCTCTAGTAGTCATGTGGCATCTGCTGAGAGAAATATTCCTCCTAGCCCAAGATGTCCTCCTTCCTGTCAGGAATTGTGAGGACATAGAGGAATCCCATTGGGGAAGGGAATCCCAGTGGGGATGATGAAACTACTGAATCCAATGATTCTATTAAAGAGAAGACCTGGCAGTGGGTCAGAGTGACAGGGTGACATCAGAGATACAGGGTAGTAGCAGCTGCAATAGTACAAATTATATCCAATGTGCAGCCCCAATAGCCAAAACAACTTTCCTGGGATAGGCCTAAGGTAACCTCAGGTGGTAGTAGTACTGGCAAACACTTTTCCCCTGTTACTGATTTTGGTGGCAGCAGCTATGTGTTGTCATCTCCCATCCCATATGGGAATCTTTTTGCACATTACCAAATGACAAATCCATGGCAATGTGCAGGATTTGGAAGCAGAAAATTAGTCATGGGAATGCAGGCACTAGGTCTCTCTGTATTCACATGAAATGGCAACACCGACTCATTTGTCAAATTAGAATTGGAAGTGGCACCAAATGAGAAAGGCCATTCAATGATTTTATTTGTAGGCAGGCCACATCGACACCTAGCACATGGTCATCATCATTATCATCTCCATCTGCTTCTGGTGCAGTGAGGGAGCTAGCTGCAGCTGGTGACTAGGAGTGAAGGCCACAGTTGCCAAAAACCGCTAAAAAACAAAATAGCTACTCCCGCCCTTTTCCTATCCTGAACTGATGAATAAGCTACCAGGTACTGGGCAAAGTTGAAAGAGCGGGCTTGGTTAAGATGATTCTTCTGTAGGAAGACCACATCAGTCTTAGAAATTTTAAGTTTGCAAAGGGTCAGTTGTCATTTAGCATTAGAATTAAGGCCTTTAATGTTTAGACAAACACTTAAAGCACTTAAGTAATTTGGAGGTGTGTTTATGTAAGGGAGGGGTTATAAAGTAGTTATTCACCACCAAGCAGTCACCTGGACGAAGTGATGCATTCCCTGGTGCATGAGCTATAGAAGGGTGCAGGAGGCAGCGAGAAGTGAGGGCTGGTAGAAGGAGGGGAGAAATACAATAGAGAGGGATAGACACAGACCTAAATATAAATGGGAAAAATGAACACACACATAATATAGATATATATATATACATAATTAGTATAACTAGGAATTATAACAAGAGGTTAATCCAATCTTGGGAAATTGAGAACCTAAGTGACCGGCTTGTACTCCTCACCTTGAAGAGGGAAGGAATAAACAAATCTCAAATTAAAGGAGGTGGGGGGGGTGACCAAAAAGTCTAAAAAGAAAATTGTATATAGAATATGAAAACTAAGCCCAAGAGGTCTCCGACGAGAAGAGCAGTTTTGCCTATATGTGCAGTCCATCAGGGAGGAGAATAACATGTGAGGATGAGTCCATTCAGGTGGTAGCTGCGACTACAGATGATGTAAGCTTCAGTCAGGCTCTGCCCCAGGAGAGGATGTCACTGGAAGTAGTTGTCTCTTCTGATGGGGGTCTTGCAGGTAATGGGAGTGTGGATGGAGGCTCACCTCAGACCTCAGACCTTGGGATTCCTAGCTTTTTGCAGAAGAGGGGGGTCCTCATAGACAGGGCCAGCTCCAGGTTTCTGTGGGCCCTTGGGCGACAGAGCCCCAGTGGGCCCCTTTTGGAGAAACCCATGCGCACTGCAGCAAAAAAGCTACCGAAATTGGGTGTTTTTTTGCTGAGGTAGACCTACTGTAGTGGAGTGTAATACAGTCCATTCCATACAAGTAGATAGAACCTGTTCAGACATCAGAAAGTAAAGAGGAGTTTTAGGCAGACATCTGCCCCGGATTCCTCTTTATTTTCAGCCCCTCTGGCTCACAGTGGTGGATGCAGAACATCAGCATGCCCTTGCGGCTTTTCACCACTGATTAGGCCCAAATAAATGGATCTAATCAGTGGGGAGTCTCAAGCCGCAGCCTCCAAATCAGCTGCAGAATCTGCGGCAAGATCCACCAGGACACTTTTTTTTTTTCAGCGTCCTGCACTAATTCTCATTATGTCCCATAGCGACCTCTCCAAATGGCATGATGTCCCATAGCGGCCCCTCCACACAGTATAATGTTCCATTGCAGCCCCTTCACAAGGTATAATGTCCTACAGTGGCCCCTTCACACAGTATAATGTCTCATACTGGTCCTTGCAAATATTGGAAAAATTTCAGGTTCGGCAGAACCCTACATTTTTGGGGCTCACGACCTACAAACTATAATTATACTCGGGGGTCTTTTGAAGCCCCTGAGTATAATGATCAGAGACCTAGGGGAGGTGACAAACATAAAAAATCATGTTACTTCTCCCGGCGTCTCTCCCTGCTCAGTCTTCAGCTCTCTTCGATGACGTTAGAGACGTGGGTTACGCTGGCATCATTATGTGTCACGATTTCAGCCTTACCCACGTGAGGTCATTGAAGAGGGCTGAAGATAGTACGGAGTCGCATCGGAGCTTACCTCCCCTTGGCCTCCGATCATCAAACTTCGGGGTCTGAAGAGACCCCAGAGTATGATAATAGCATTTTCGGTTTGGACCTATTTGGTCCAAACCGAACCACCTGGCACAGGGACGTTTTAACACATTGGTGAGCCCTATGCAAAGGTTTCATAAGTGAGCCCCCCATCACCACCACTTAGAAATACTTGACCTGCACAAATGATAATGGCCCCCACATAGTATAATGCCCCTCATAATGTTCCCTTCCAGGTTTCCCCCCCCCAGATTGATGTTCCCCCACACCCTGGTTGCCCCCACAGTGTCATGTGTCCCCCCCAAGTTGCCTCCACACTGTCATGTTCACCTCAGGTTTCCCACACAGTATCATGTCCCCCCATCCCCCAGGTTGCCCCCACAGTATCATGTCCCCCCACACTGTGATGTCCCCCTCAGGTTGCCCCCATAGTGTCATGTCCCCCCTGTTGCTCCCACAGTATCATGTCCCCCCATCCCCCCAGGTTGCCCCCACAGTGTCATGTTCCCCCCCAGGTTGCTCCCACAGTGTCATGTCCTCATCAAGTTGCTTCCTTAGTGTCATGTCCACAGGTTGGCTCCACATTTTCATGTCCCCCTCCAGATTACTGTCCCAGATTCATGTCCCCCACGGTATCATGTCCCTCCACCCCTCATGTTGCCCCCACAGCATCATGTCCTCCCACCCCTCAGATTGCCCCCACAGTATCATATCCCCCCCACAGTATCATATCCCCCCATCCCCCCAGCTTGCCCCCACAGTGTCATGTACCCCACAGGTTGACCCCACAGTGTCATGTGTCGTCCCCCCCCCCAAGTTGCCCCCACACTGTCATGTTCCCCTCAGGTTGCCCCCACAGTATCATGTCCCCCCACACTGTGATGTCCTCCTCAGGTTGCCCCCACAGTGTCATGTGTCCCCCTGTTGCTCCCACAGTATCATGTCCCGCCATCCCCCCAGGTTGTCCCCACAGTGTCATGTTCCCCCCCAGGTTTCTCCCACAGTGTCATGTCCTCATAAAGTTGCTCCCTTAGTGTCATGTCCACAGGTTGGCCCCACATTTTCATGTCCCCCTCCAGATTACCCCCCAGATTCATGTCCCCCACGGTATCATGTCCCTCCACCCCTCAGGTTGCCCCCACAGTATCATGTCCTCCCATCCCACAGATTGCCCCCACAGTATCATATCCCCCCACCCCTCAGGTTGCCCCCACAGTATCATATCCCCCCACCCCACAGGTTGCCCCCACAGTATCATAAACCCAACTGTATATATCAAAGAAAAAAACAAAAACTTAATACTCACCTTTTCCCGTTCCCCCTTTCAGTCCTCTCTGGTCCCAGAGTCTTTAAGGAGTAACAGGCGTGATGTAAGTGACGTCACTACATCGCACCTCCTGCTCCTAGGACACTGGGAGCAAAGACAACATCCGGGTGGTGAAGCAGGGTGTGGACAGCTCCCTACTTCATCACTGGCTTCAACTCGTCGGTGTTCTCTGGATGCCGATGAGTTGGTGCAGCAAACTCAAAGAGGCCCCTCTACCATAGGGCCTGGTGCAAGTGCACTGTTGACCCTATGGTTAAAGTGGCCCTGGCCTGGCGATTTCTAACTTAATTACCGATCCCCGCTCCTGTAGCGGGGATCGGTAAGTAAATAGGGCCCATTACCTGCTGGGGTTACTCCAGCAGGTAACGGCCTATTTAACCCCTTCCCACTGGAGGAATTTTTCAATTTTCATTTTTGACTCCCCCCACCTTCCAAACCAAAAATCCAAAACTGTACAAAATTTTTTTTTTTTCTAAAAGTCGCCATATTCTGACACCCGTAACTTTTTTATACTTCTGTGTCCTGGGATGCATAGGGCGTCTTTTTTAGCAGAACCAGATGTACTTTTTAGTTATACCATTTTTGGGAATTGTTATTGCTTTAATCACTTTTTATTCAAAATTTTATGAGGCAAAACCGTGAAAAAACAGCAGTTTGGAAGGTTTGATTTATTTTCTTGCTACGGCGTTTACCGTACGGGAAAAATATTTTTATATATTTGTAGACCGGGCGTTTTCGGACACAAAGATACCTAATGTGTATGTGTTTCACAGTATTTTAGTACGTTTATATGTGTTTTAGGGAAAGGGGGGTGATTTGAACTTTAAATTTTTTATTTTTTATATATTTTTTATTTTTGCATATACTAGACCCCCTAGGAGGTCTTGAACCCCAGGGGGTCTGATCACTAATGCAATGTATTACAATGCTAATGCATTGCAAAAAAACAGCAATAGAAACTACTGAAAGACAGGCCTGGGAGCCTTCAGAAGGCTCCCGGCTGTCAAAGCAATGGGACACCAGGCATTTTAACACATTGGTGGGCCCTGTGCAAGGGTTTCATAAGTGGGCCCCCCTACCCAATCACCACCACCTAGAAATACCTGACCTGCACAAATTCTAATGCCCCCTCGATGGCCCCCACATAGTATAACACCCTTAGTGGCTAATGCATTCCTAGTAGCTCCATAGTGCCATCTTCCAGGTTGCCCCCACAGATTCGTATCCCTCACCTCCAAGTTGCCCTCACACTGTTATGTCCGCCTCGGTTTTCCCCCAGTGTCATGTGTTCCCCCAGGTTGCCCCCGCAGTATCATGTCCCTGACCTCTCAGGTTGCCCCTACAGTATGTCCCCCACTCCCCCAGATTGCTTCCACAGTATCATGTCCCCCCACAACATAGGTTGCCCATGTAAGGTGTGTACCAAGTTGGGCTCCCCAGGATACAGCGAAGTCACGAACAAAGGAAGCGACTCCAAATCAATTTAGTAAAAATACAAGATTTTACTTTGTGTAGTAACACCTATTTATCAGAAAAACACTCTCAACTATTTACATACATTCAGCCAGGAGACCCTGGTATTGTACAGCGCGGTGCCTTGTCATGTGCAGCTACAATACACTCCAAGCTTTTACCTATCTGCAGGATGTAACTAACCAGCCGCTTGTTACCTTTTTATCACCCTAGTACACAGGAACAATTCAGTGAGTGTGATAGGGGCACCGGTGGTATAACACAAGATCTTACAAACTTATCAAAATACTACTATTCCCCACAAACAAAGTATAACCGAGTAAATATCATAGTAGGTCAGCTTGCAAGCCAAAGAAATATGACCATGTATAAAATGTCGCTTCTAGACTTCCTCAGAAGCTCCTCTCTGGGAGTTACAACTCAATAGAATTCTCTGAGTCCTTACTACCGAATAGGTAGATAATTCACCAGTAGTGTGGCCTGTGAAGATGAGGATGCCTAACTAGTCTAACTACAGGCCCTTACTCAGTCCCAAGCAATTTGTGCCAAAAATGTAATGCGGTGCGTGCACAATTACTTCTTTTACTGATCCAGATTTGTTGGGTACCTTTTAGCTTCTTCTCTGGAACCGCTGAAAGCAGGGCTCATCCAAACATGCGGTCTCACTGACAGGGCCACTTCTCAGCCGGTCCTTGATAGCAATCTTCAATTTAGGATGCTGTCTGAGCAAACCCTGGAACAGTCTCTGCTTCAGCAACCCCTTGTAATATCTCTAATCCTTTAGGAATATTTTTCCTCTCCCTTCAGCCCTTCTTCTTCTAAAAGCTCAGAAGCACACACAGCTAAGATGGCTGCTAGACACACTCTGCTGCCTCTTGACCCACCTCTGCAGAACAGGGTCTCCACGTCACTACTCCAGGGAATTACAGTCTCTTCTATTTCTGAGGTAACAGTGGCCTCTTGTGGTCAAACAAACAAATGTCAGTTTATAAAAAAAATAAACATCTACAGAAACAGTTACATTCATAACATGAGGGCTGTTTCCCCATCTTACACCCACACAGTTTTATGTCCCCCGCTGTATATAATCCAAGAAAAAAAAAAAACACCTTAATACTCACCTTTCCCCGTTCCCCTGTTCACTCTCTCTCTGTTCCGGGAGTCTTCTAGGAGCAACAGGTACAATGTAAGTGACATCACTACATCGCACCTCCTGCTCCCAGGAGAATCTGAGCAAAGACAGCGGCTGGATGATGAAGCAGGGAGCAGACGGCTCCCTATTTCATCACTGGCTTCAACTTATCGGTGTCCTCTGGACGGCGATGAGTTGGGACAGCCTGCACCCACTGTCCTGGACAGTGGGATAGAAAATGTAGGACTGTCCCGCTGTCCAAAGGGGGCCCCGTTGGCCCTATGGTTAAAGCAGCCCTGCGCTGGACCCAGAGCTTGCTCTGGGTGCCGGTGATCCCCAGGCAAAATGGCAGCACCCGCGCCGACGGTAAAGATCCTGCGATCAATGCGGGCACCAATTGCCGCAACCCAGTCGGATGAGACCGGAGGATGGGAGTAGTAGTGGCGGGCGCTGTGCCACCTAGCAGGCCGAGCACGCTCCCAAACGGCTCCAGTCGCACTCCTAGGCCGGACAAGGTCAAGGGGGGTCCTGCAGCACTACCGGATGGTGGTGGTAGTAGTCCTTTCCCCCAGGGCACTTCCAGTTGCAGAGGAATCTCTCCTACCTGAGCCGGTGTGGTGTTGGTCGGAAGAGCCCTGATGGTAATGCAGGCACGACTCAGGAGTCAGCGTTGCAGGTAAATCAAACAGCCTTTAATTTAGGCAACTGTCACAGAAGAACAACAGCAGCTTCTTGATGGGGGTTGTAGTCCAGTGTCCAAACCCCAGCCTTGGTTCTAGGAGGCCTGACAAGGAACTGGAACCTGAATACTAGGCCCGAAATAGTCCTCCTGAATGGGGCTGTGTTGGCTAACCGTTGGCCTCAGTGCAGCTTGTGGGGGCAGGAAACCTCTGCACACCCTCACTCTTCCACTGCTCACACTAGACTAACTGCTCTCAGACCAAGGGTTACCATGGAGACGAGGTCTCCCAGAACCCCGCCCAGTGGCCTGTGATAGGCCAGGGCTAACCAAGGCTAGACTTGAACACTGCAGGGGAGAAATAACAGGGAAAGCTGCAAACAGTGACACTTAACACAGAACAGAACTTACAGACATAAAACCCAGAGGCACACAAGACAAACACATAAATGCAGTAGTGCTCTGGGATGCTGCACAATGGCCGCACGACTGCCGAGTGTCCATCTTTAAACACCCAGCGTAATAGTATGGAGGATGTCGGGAAAGGGTACTTTTCCGAGTACGCCGAGTGCTGACGCCGGGTGCTGACGCCGTCCCTGCTCATAAATACGGAGAGGTGTAGAGAGGTTATCCTGCTTGGCAGTCAGTGAAAATGGGTAGCCCCACGTATAGGATTTAGCATGGTCCCTCAGTAGGGTCAGCAGTGGGAGTAGCAGTTGTTATTGCAATATGTACCATGAAAGATCTTGGAACAGATGAATGGGGGCTCCATTGAATTCAAATTTATAGACTCTGCAAGCCTTAGCCATATTGGCCTCTTTCAGTTGATACAGCAGATGTCGTCACTGGGCTGGGACATTGAGTTTTTGGGCTTGAGAGTGCTGTGGGCTCTGTCCAAATTTATGCGATGTGAGACAGGCTCCCTCAAAATCAAATGAAATAGATCATTAAGAGCACCAGTGTGGGCAGCAGTCATGATCTGTAGCTGGGAAACGTAGATACAGGTCTGAGCCTGAGTCTCTTCAACCAGCTCCACTATGTCTGTCAGATAGGTCATTTAGGTCAGATAGGCAGAGGTCATTTCACAGCACCACCCTCCCCCCCAATCACTCCAATTGGTCAGTCTGTGCAGACTGATTAGTTGCAGCTGTGGCAGGCGGTTTAAATTAACAGTAACTGCCCTGCATGCGTTACTACCACTGGGATTTGCGAGCAGAGTAGTTACTGTGCTGCTACTGTGAGCTATACCTGCGATACTGCTACAATTAGACCCTCCATCCACCTCTACCACCCTCCATTCTTTCCTTCCCTGTGTGGTGGCTTCTAGATTTTTTTTTTGTGTGTGTGTGTGTGTGTGTCCCATCTTGCTGGCTGCTGTTTTACATATATTAGTTAAATTTTAGGTAGAATCAGTACAACTTTTTTATTTTTTATTATTATTTTTTTTTAAACTGCACAAGCTGTCTGTAAGGGAAGTGCCAGTTGAGCAATTCCCCAGTGCTGCTGCAGAACCCTGGGGGGAGGGGCACAAGACCCTAAGCTGAACAAGCGGAGGGTGGCGTAGAGACCTGAACAGGCAGAGACGTTACACTGTCTTTTTGTGCGTGTCCTGCCACTGGTCCTGTCCGGATCTGTGCTCAAATTTATTTTTTTTTTTTTTGTGGCATAGGTTTCTTTTTTTTTTCATATCTAATAGTAGTTAGAATTAGTTGCTCTATATATATATATATATATATATATATATATATATATATAATATATATATGCTTTATCGATCACTATATCTATCTATAGTCTCCCATAGATATATATATTTTATATATAAAATTTTAGGTCCTCTTTTATTTTATTTTTAATTTTGACATCTTTACATACTGTATATACACATGTTGAAGCATAATATACACCCCGCTATTTCAATTAAAGTTTCAATAAATAAAGTTTCTATACACATGTAAAAACATAACACAAATACAAAATGGCCCCATTCCTCTATTTTTCCTCCTCCCCCTCATTCAGTGATGAGCAACCCCAAGAAGGTGCCCTAGAACAATTGCTGAGGCAACTCCTGAAATTACTGATCCAATGTGGACCCCACCCCCTGAAAATTATAAGCTTCAGCTTCCTGACTTTGTGGGCAGGTCAGGAATTCAATTTGAGACTGAAGGCTTCACAGAAATTGACTTTTTCAAAGTCTTTTTCTCTCATGATTTTATGGTGGCCCAAACAGATTTATATGCCTAGCAATTTATAGGACAAAATGCCATCTCTTGATATTCTAGGCCCCTGAGTTAGACCCCACTAAATGCAGTAGAGATGAAAATATTCTGGGGTCTTCTTCTGCATATGGGCATAGTGATGAAACCAAAAATTCAAAAGTATTTGAGTACAAACGTCTTGTGTAACACTTCAGTCTATCAAATGACCATGATCAGATCATGTTTTGAAATTATTGTAAAATTTCTACATTATAATGATAATACACAGTGCCCATCCCAAGATGCATGATCACATATTCAAAGTCAAGCCAGACATTGATAATTTCAGTGCCAAATTTGCAGTGTCATACATACCAGACCAGAACATTTCTATAGGTGAGTCTCTGATCAATTTCAAAGGGAGGCTGAAATTCAAATATCTGCCTAGTAAGAGGGCATGGTACGGCATTAAAATGTACAAAATGTGCAAGAGCAGCTCAGGGTACTCCTACAAGTTTAGGTTTTGTCAAGGAAAGGACACCAAAATTGAGCCCCCAGAATGCCCCTCAATCCTAGGAGCTAGTGGGAAAATAGTGTGGGATATTCTGCACCCATGCTGTACTAGGGTTATCACTTCTATGAGGATAACTTCTAAACCAGCATCTCACTAAGTGTCTCAGTTCCAGAGGAACTGAAGCTTGTGGGACAATGCGCAGAAATCAGAGAGGCCTCCCTAGGGCATAGATTGTGCAGCCCCTCGGAAAGGGTGAGAGTGAGACGAGAGATGTCCTTGTACAGACCACAATTCATGCTAACGACAACACCTCTGTCCCTCTATGTGGTACCAGTACCACTAACTCGAGCCAGACTGCATCCTGGCATATAAGTACATTGGAGGGGTTCATCTATCTGACTAAGTCCTGAAGCCATATGGCTCCATGAGGGGAAAACAAGAGTGTAGTACAAAAACTGGCTGTGCATATTATACAGATGGAAATGTATAATGCTTACAGGAACCTTCCATCAGTTTCAAGCAGCAGTTATTAAGACTTTGATATTTGGGGACCAGGAAAGGCAGGTCCCCAGTACCTCTGGAACTGAAGGTGCCCGTATTGTACCAGGGCAACACTTTCCAAGTGAAGTCCGACAAACTGGAAAGAAATAGAGGGATACCAGTAGCGGACCTGTATCCAAATCCACACCAAGGGACAAGGAACAGGAAGGCTTGTAGAAAGACAAGGAAAGAAAACTGGAAAGAAAGGAAGACCCAAAAAAATATGCAGTGTGTGACACCTTCCCCGAAAAAATCTGACATGTGCAAGAAGGAGTGCTTCAGACTGTACTACACATCCATGGATTATTAATTTTATAATTTAACACCTTAATGCAAAATGACGTACTGGTACGTCATGGGAAGGTGTATCTTCCCACAAAATGACGTGCCAGTACGTCATTTTAAAGTCACCCACTCAAAAGCTGATGATCGCGGCATCCAAGGGGTTGCACTAACAACCCGATACCTCTGACACAAAGCAGGGGGGCAGTGTGATGCTTATTTTGCAGCCCGGGGCCTCTTCCGTGGCCCCGGGTCTGCGATCGTCCTCTGCAGTCTTACGATCCTGAACACAGGATCAGCTATAAGCATAGGCTGACAGCCAGTATACACTACAATACTTCTGTATTGGAGTGTATAACACTGGTTTATATCCTCTTCCGTCGCCCCGGGTCTGCGATCGTCCTCTGCAGTCTTACGATCCTGAACACAGGATCAGCTATAAGCATAGGCTGACAGCCAGTATACACTACAATACTTCTGTATTGGAGTGTATAACACTGGTTTATATCCAGTATTGGAAAAAAAGAAAATAATATTTACAAGTATAAAAAATAAATAAAACTCCCCTATAAAATGCCCCTTTTCCCCTTATACAGTGTAAAAACACACAATCTCTTTATATATATATAAAAATGAGTTTCTGTCTGTTCTTTATGCGCGACCAAACGACTGGACCGATCCTCACCAAATTTGGCACACGTACATCAGGTGTCCGGGAATATTTTAGACTGGGTCTCAGCTCTAAAGGATGTACCGTTCCTAAGATACAGTATTCCCAAAAAATTACCCGCATTAGCTAATACAAGCCTGCAAGTCTTTCACTCATATTCCAACTGCCATACACACGGTCACATGTCCCTTATCAGCCAATAGAAGCTCGCAGGCACTTAGTTTCCTCAGGCACACAGGTTTCCATAGCAACCAAACTATTTATGACCTGTATTAGTCAATAGTAGTTCACAGGTCCTTAAATATTCAGTCATATCACGTGTATCAGCCAATATAATATCACATTTAATTTACCAGGTTTCCATAACAACACAGCCATAAATAGACTGTACCTATACTGGACTCAGTGGCGTAACTAGGAATGGCTGGGCCCCAAAGCGAATATTTGACATGGGACCCCCCCGGCAGTCGCCCCCCCCCGCACAAGCTGCATTCTTAAACACACTATTATGCCCCATACTGGCCCCTGCACACACTATTATGCCACATAGTGGCCCTTGCACACAGTATTCTGCCCCATAGTGGCCCCTGCACACAGTATTATGCCCCATATTGGCCCCTTCATATAGTATTATGTGCACTTCCCGCTACCTCTTCAATGTTGGACCAGATGTCACGTGAGCCAGGCATGCATCACAACACATATTGACGTTGGACTGGCCCACCGACATCTGGGACGTCACCAAGGAGGCCCGAATCCTGCTGGAGTGCAGGAGAGGTAAGTAACAGTGTTTTTTATGTTCTTTCAACTCCTCGGGGCCTCTGATCATTATACTCTGGGGACTGAAAAGACCCCAGAGTATAATGATAGCAGAGTTTGTGGGGTTCACAGCCTGCAGGCCTTACTTATCGATCCCCACTCCTGCTCACAGCCGCCTCCGCAGAAGGTGAAGTGCAGGCGGCCGTGAGCAGGAGCGGGGATCGGTAAGTAAATAGGGCCTGTTACCTGCTGGTGTAACACCAACAGGTAACGGCCTATTAAAAAAAAAAAATATCAGGAGCCTGCCGGGACCCCTAATGTCCCGGGCCCTGGGGCAACCGCTACTACTGCTACCCCGGTATTTACGCCACTGACTGGACTGCCATACTGGATTTCAGCATTCTTATAAATTGAAACATTTTTAAACTACTCATGCCTCCTGCAGCAAAATGCATGGCCGCTGTTTGAGCTAATGAAAACTCTCAGCAGACCCAAGCACATCTCCAATCTGAAAAGGTATGTCACAGACAACAGTGAGCTGCTGAAACAACCCAGCAGACCCAAATCCGTCTCCAATCTGACAAGGCATTTTCAGCCACATGCACACAGCTGCACTCCATGTTTCCATAACAACCCAGCCATTTTTCTTCACTGTTGTAGGTCAGCATTAAAAGGGCAGGGTGCTGTGGATGACACTGTTACTCAAGGTCACTTACTGTAAGGGAATCACTAGAGGAGCGATTCCCCAGTAACTGCTGGAGAACTTAGGGGGGAGGGGCACAACAAGACAGTGGACCCTAAGCTGAATCCCCCCCACTGTCCCTGGCTAACTTGCCCGATCTGTCCTAGGTGACAGCCAGCAACCAGTCGACAGTCCCTCCTTATAATAAGTGATAACACAGAACGCAGACAAGACGTACAACAACAAAGGGAGGTCAGTTAGCCAAGGGGTCGGTAACAAACGAGCAATGCAGTACAAAATCACAATCCAAGAGAAGTCAAAGGTAAGCCAGTGGTCAGAAAATCAGAAGAGCAAGGAACAAGGAGTATAGCCTGTAAGCGAAATGCAATAGCAGGCGCCAATGGGAAAGTGAGCAAACAATAAATAGAGAGAAAGAACCCGTTCCAGACTTGATAGGAGGACAGGCTGTCAATCACAAAGGCAGGAACAAAGTTAACTCTTAGTGGAGTAGGGGGGAAGCAAGGTGAAGGAGAAGGGAGTGGTGGAAAATCAATTAAGGAGGTGAGGGAATAGGACAGTATTCAGACAATACAAGAAAAACCCAAAGGAAGGAATCACAACCGGGCACGCCTGCTGCACTGCAGCGTGCGCCCGGAGGATGGTGCCAAAGCCTGAACAGGCAAGGATGTTACAGTACCCCCCCTTTTACGAGGGGCCTCTGGACCCTCACCAGATGGACCAGGTTTCAAAGTGTTCTGGCAATGAAAGAGATTAATCAAACGTGGCGCATGTAGGTCCCTACAAGAAACCCACGTTTGCTCTTCCGGGCCATAACCCTTCCAGTGCACGAGGTACTGAACAGCATTCTGCACCCGACGGGAATCCAGAATTTTTTCTTCTTTATATTCTAGTTCCCCTTGGACCACCACCGGTACAGGTGGACTGGAAGAAGTAAGGACAGGGGAGATATACTTCTTCAAAAGCGACTTGTGGAAGACGTTATGGATACGAAAAGAACTTGGAAGTTGTAATTTAAAAGATACTGGGTTTATGAGTTCAGAAATGACATAGGGCCCAATGTAACGTGGTGCAAATTTCCCTGAAGGAACTCTAAGACGCAGATTCCTAGTGGACAGCCAGACTCGATCTCCCACTCTGTATTCAGGGCTAGGTAAGCGTCTTTTATTTGCCTGCCGTTTTTGTTATTCTTGGACTTTAACCAGGCCAGACGAGCCTGGGCCCAGACTGTGCACAGTCGCTGATAAGTCTGTTTGGCGGTGGGATTAACAGACTCGGTGCTACGGAGAGAGGAGTACCTGGGGTTAAAACCATAGTTGCAATAAAACGGAGACATTTTAGTGGTGACGTTAACCCTGTTGTTTATTGCAAACTCTGCTAGAGGAAGAAAGATTCTCCATTTTTCTTGAGCATCAGACACAAAACACCTTAGGTACTGTTCCAAAGTTTGGTTGAATCTCTCTGTCTGGCCATTGGTCTCAGGGTGGAACGCGGAAGAGAAAGACAGAGAGACCCCCAGACGACCACAAAATTCCTTCCAGAATCTAGAGACAAATTGTACACCCCGATCAGATACAATATTTTCCGGTACACCATGCAAGCGGAGTATGTGATTAATAAAGAGCGAGGTTAGACGTGGAGCACTTGGAATTTTCTTTAGGGGTACAAAATGACACATTTTGGAGAATCTATCCACAACAACCCAAATCACAGTCTTCCCTTGGAAACAAGGCAAAACAGTAATAAAGTCCATTGACAAATGGGACCATGGCAGAGGCGTAGCTAGCGGGGAGCAGAGGGGGCGGCTGCCCCGGGCCCACTGACATTGTAGGGCCCACCATGGGGCCACCATTAATACAGCTTTTACTTTTACTTTAACATCTAGTTAAAACGCTTCCTGCCACTTGCTGTCTTGTAAACCGCAAGCCACTTCAGGCCTGCAGTTTACATAACAACGAGAACACAGTCATCAGCACAGGCGGCGCGATGACGTCACAACATCGCGCCTCCTACGCTGAGACGCTGACTTCCTGTGCATGGACCCTGCACACAGAGTGCGAGTCAAGAAGAGAAAGCGGCAGCTTCGTTCGTCATGGTCGCTGGTAGGTGAGTATAACTTTCTATTTGTTTTGTTTTAGCGTAGTTGTGGGTATTTTAATAGTATAAGGGGTTGTTAGGAGGGGGAATTATAACTATAAGGGAGGGGGAATTATGAACATAAGGGGGGGTCATTTATATAAAGGATATTACGGGGTACAAGGGGGGAGGTTATTTATATTAGGGGTCATTATGAACATAAGGGGGTGGTCATCGATATAAGAGGTCATTAAGGGTGCAGTACTTATGCCAGGGGGAATCAGGGGGATAATATGAGGGGGCAATTAATTTAATAAAAATGACACTTGGGCTTTATTAAGACTAAAGCCCCACGTAGGGGTCTGCAGCAAAAAACGCTGCAGGAAAAACCGCGGCAGTAACATTGTGGTTTTTCCCGCAGCGCTTTTCAGAGAAGGGCCACAGATTTTTCCTCTGCGGACTTTCTGCTTCCAATATAACTATAGGGAAACCGCCAGCGTTTCCGTAGGTATAATTGACATGCTGTGATTTTCAAAACCGCAACGGTTTTGGAAATCGCAGAGTGTCCGCTGCACGCATTTTTCCACAATGTGTGGATGGGATTTGCTAGAATCCCATCCACTTTGTAGGAACTGTAAAACGTCGCATTTTTTTCCCGTGGCGTTTTTGCCACGTGGGGCCCCATCCCATCCCATCCCCACTTTGTGGTAAAATATGCTCAGTGGACATGCTGCGATTTCCAAAACAGTCGTGGTTTTGGAAATCGCAGCATTCCTATGGAAACGCTCCCGGTTTCCCTGTAGATATAATTGAAGCATAAAGTCCGCAGAGGAAACCTCTGCGAACTTTCTGTGCAAAGCGCAGCAGGAAGAACAGCGCTTTTTTGCTGCGGGATGCCACGTGGGGCTTTAGGCTTAAACAGTTTTCCAGCTCATTTTTATTTGATGATCTATCCTCAGAATAGATCATCAATAAGAGATAAGTGATTCCCCACTGATCAGCCGTATGAGGGGCCCCGGCGCCTGTGTATATCACACCCTGTCTGTATATAAGTGACCCCCCCCATATCAGCTGTATGAAGGGGCTATGGCACCTGTTTATATCACACACTGCCTGTTTAAAGTGACCGTGTGATGTAATTACAGCCTTGTCACATAGACGTGTATAGGACGAGGCTGTATTTACATTACATGGCCGCTATGAGATTAATGACACTGTGTAAACAGAGAAGGTATCACTGCACTTACACAGGTACCACGGTTCATTCAAACGGCTGATCCTGGGGGTCCCGATTATTGGAACCCCATTAATTTTTACCTTTTGTTTACTTTTTAATTAGGAAACACCTGGGGCATTATTAATAAGGGGCACTACTTAAAGGGGTGCACAGGGAAGTTATTAATTTAAAGATGCACTTGTGGGTATTATTATGGGGGGTTATATTATATATTTTATAATTGGGGGTAACAGCAGGGTGGGTGTGCAGGTGAGGACAATGTGGGTCAGGTGCCTTGAAAAGTAAGGAGCCAAAAATGTCTGTGCTGCAAACTTTACAGAGACTGGAAGAAGTGGTCATGGCGGTTCAGATGAAAGAGATGGGGAATGTGAACGATTAGTCAGAGACGTCACCGGTAAGTTACTAAATGTTGCTGCTCTGTATTTGCCTAAATCGTCTGCAGAGCCCTGTGTAGATCCGATATATACCACTATACGCTCACCGTATAGTGATAATATTGGTATACCTAAGTTGGGGGCCCACTTGGACATGTTCGGCCCCCCTGTGCTGAACCCCTAACTATGCCTCTGGACCATGGTCTCTTAGGTATAGGAAGGGGATGAAGAAGGCCCTCGGGTAATCTCCTAGGAGTCTTCATCTTAGCACATGTCTCACAGGCAGCAACAAATTCACATACGTCTCGAGACCAGGAAGGCCACCAGTAAGAGTGGGAGAGAAGGTATTTAGTTTCAATAATTTTTATTCAAAGTTTCAGAGAATAAAAGTAAAGAACATTATTGACATATATTGCGATATACATTTTGGTATGCAATATGATACAGTTCTTTTCAAGATACAATCTTTGAACCGTATATCAATGAAACAAACAATAAAAGTACCTATATAGTAAACAATAACCATAACAATAACCTTCAGGCACAATCATAGGGCTATCATGAATTACACCCGGGGTAATTTCCCCAATTCCGACCTTCCATTATTTGTGGGGTTTATGCTTGTGTATTTGATTTTTGGCACTTAATCGTAGCGCTTCTTACTCCTCCTCAACTCCATCCACCCCGAGGTTGGCAGGTTTGATACCCACCCACCTGATTACTGCATCACCACTCCTGGATTCCCTGTAACAATTTGATTCTCTCTCAGAGCGAATCGGGAGTAGATCCACGCATCCCAGACTTTCTCAAAGCCATGAAAGGAGTTATTTCCCATTGCGATTTCTCTTTCATAGGTGTATATGTTATTGACGGCCATTAACAGAGCCGACATGGGCGGAGGGGCCACTGTCTTCCATCTCTGCACCAACATTAACTTGGCTATAGTCAAAATTTTACAGATAAGTTTTTTATATGTATTCAGCTCATTGGGGATTCCGATTAGCAGAATAGCCAGGTTTGCGGTATAGGGGAGTTGGAAATCAAACAGCTCCGAGAGCATTTCAAAGACCCTGTCCCAGTATCCTTGAATCATGGGGCAGTGTCCCAAAATATGAAGAAGGGTTCCTCTACCTCCACATCCCCTCCAACAATTCCCAGATTCGGAAGGATAGGCTAACTGTAGAGTAGACAGGGTCCTATACCACCGTAATACGATTTTCATAGCCGTCTCTATATGGGTACTGCACTTTAAGGATAGATGGATGAGTTTAATTGTTTGCTGCCATTCCTCTGAGATAATGGCTATCCCTAGGTCTCTCTCCCAGCAACGGAACGGGGTAGATCTAGTGAAGGTCGAAATTCCATTCATTTTGTTATACACAAATCGCAATCCCCTCATTTTGGTCGACAGCCAAGTGAAAATCGCGCCACTGTGGGGTAATATCGTCACAGGGTGTTTAGACATGAAGTGCCATATTTGAAAATACTTAAGGAAGTCGCCTATAGGAATTCCGTATTTCTGTCTTAGGTCTGTAAACGATATAGGTTGTGTGGTGTCGGAGTATAATTGAGAAATCTGCGTGATCCCCCTCGATTCCCAATCCGAGACCCCTAAGTCGTCGATCACCCATGCCATAAGTGATAAAGGCATTTCTGAAATATGAAAATGCTTCATAGGGTTAGCTTTCCCATGAAGTAGCTTCCATGCCGTTAATGAGGCAAGCATGACCGGAGAAAAGGATCCAGGAGTAGGAATGTTCCAAAAGGGCAACCATAGCGCATCCTCCAATTTTAAGGGAGCTATAAACGCCTGCTCTATGTGCAACCATGGAACCGAGGTATCCATTGGTTTCCACCTAGCGCACTGAGTGACCAGCGTGGCTATATAATAGTTTCTTACCCCTGGTACTCCCAGCCCTCCTGCCTCCTTTGTTTAAATAGAAAGCTTTTGTTAATTCTAGGTCTCTTCCCATTCCATATATATTTTGAATGTAGAAATGGTAGGAGTGACTCCAAAAAAAGAGAGGTAGGGGACCGCGCTTCACCAAGTGCCAAATCAACAACTCATGTTGTATCTCAGTTGATACTTTACACCTTTGACACCTATTACCATTTTCTCATATTCAATTATTTTTTATTTTTTTATTTTTTTTTCCTTCTGATCAGAACTCCTCCCCTAATATGGGCAGTCCTGGCCAGGTATACCTATATAAACCCCCGAGTAAATGGTCCTACCACACACTTCTGCTTTTTACAGCTAACCCCTCCAGGCTGGTAAGTTCCAAACACTACTTTCCCAGTCTTTGTTTTCCTTCATGTTACCCGCAATTACAAATACAGCTAACCCTTTGAGGCTGGTAAGTTCCAAACACTACTTTCCCAGTCTTTATTTTATATATTTTTTTTTTTTTTTTTTTTTTTTTGTACCAACCTCCACAACTCCTCACACACACTTTTACCCATGTTTTAATAATCTCCAAGTACCAGATTCTATTACCATTGGCAATTCATGATTTATTTATTTTCCGTATCTCTTTTACTATGTATGTATCTCTTTTGATATTTATTCATATCTTTGTTACTTATTAACATTCCTTTATACTCAATATTGTTAATGTTACCCACATTTATAAATATTTCTCTTAATTGTTTTCATTTTTTATACGATTTTAATTGTTAATTTATTGTCCGCCTTATTTATTACACATAGCCTTTAAATAATTCATATTGTGGCTGATACACATTCATAGCCACTTTTTATACGATTTTAATTGTTAATTTATTGTCCGCCTTATTTATTACACATAGCCTTTAAATAATTCATATTGTGGTTGATACACATTCATAGCCACTTTTCTCACTTTTAATCAATTTATAAGTACTGTATATGTGTATTATTATTATTATTATTTTATTTCACATTGATTATTTGATGAACATTATCTGTTTTTCTATTCTTATTTGTTCATGTTTATTTCCTTTTTTAACCAGTCTCTTGTACACTTGATAAAGAGGACCATTGATCCTCGAAACGCGTTGTGTTTTAGAGTTTATTAAAGCAACCTTGGTGAAGTGCAGTCCCCTACTTCTCTTTTTTTTGGAGTCACTCCTACCATTTCTACATTTGGAATACCGTTTGGATCCAGGAGATCCTGACGCCTAGAGGTCCCGCTGCTCCCTCATCCTGTGACATAGTTTGGACCATTCCACTAAAATATACAACATTATACCATACCTAACCATTCAAGGTGAGAGCTTATCTACACTGTGGCCAATCCACTACTAGTGGGCTAATCAACTGAGGGGGTATTGATATACACTATACCCATTCAGGTGTATGCCCATGCATTGTGGACCCACTCTACCACTTTATCCACCTCCTCTCAACCTTTATTAGTGGACATGTCCTAGTCACTTTATTCTTCCCACGTTTTCTGAACACACTTTACATTGTGTCATTCAACTTTTTGTAAAAACAATATTACCCTATGTGCCGCTCGGTGTTGTTGTTTTTGTTTTTTTACCTAAGCTCATATATATTTTGAAATCACCCTTTGTGCTGTTTCAAAGAAGGAAACAGGGATGGATATTGGGAGCGTGCGGAACAGGTATAAGAGTCTGGGCAGTAGCAACATCTTGAAGGCCGCTACCCGTCCTATCCAGGAGGTATCTGTTTTTGACATTTGCTCCATCTCCTCTTGCAATAATTTTAACATTGGTATATAGTTACTTCTATAAAGGGTCCCTGGGGATGCTGTCACCTGTGTCCCTAGATATTGAACGCTGTCCTCCCTCCAATCAAAGTCATAAGTCGTCTTCAGTTGTTGAAGCAAAGGAGGAGGGACATTCAAAGGTAGTGCTTGCGATTTGGCCATATTTAATTTGTAAAACGATAATTGCCCAAAACTGTTAATAGTATCCATAAGGCAAGGAATAGATGTTTTTGGTTTAGACAAAGTAAGAATAATATCGTCAGTGTAGAGCGATATAAGATGAGTTTTATTTCTTATGTCAATGCCCCCCACCCCCGGATCCAGTCTAAGTACTTGGGCTAATGGTTCCGTGGAGAGAACAAATATCAGGGACGACAGGGGGCATACCTGTCTGGTCCCATTCGTTATTAAAAAAGGATCCGATACTACTCCATTAGAGAACACTCTCACAGAAGGTGCAGAGTATAGCGCCTCAATCGCTCTTAAAATAGCTCCTGAGAACCCCATAATTCTGAGCACCGAGAAGGCATACGACCAGCAGATGCGATCGAACACTTCTCAGCGTCCAAGGCAAGGATCACCGCCTCTACTCTCCTAGAGTCTATGTGATGTATGAGATTCAAAATGCGTCTAGTGTTGTCGTAAGATTGCCTCCCCTTAACAAACCCCACTTGGTCATTATTTATCAAACTTGGGAGACAAGCTGCTAGTCTGCTTGCTATTAATTTGGCATCAATTTTCAGGTCGGAATTCAATAGCGATATAGGTCGGAAGTTTTGGGGGTTGGTGGCAGGTTTGCCCGGCTTTGGCAGCGTAACTACTAAGGCTTCTTGGTTTTCTTTTGGGATGGTGCCAGAATCAATCGCGGCCGTCAAGAAGGACAGCAGCGGGTTCATCAGGACTGGAAAGAAACGTTTGTAGTATTCATTAGTAAGGCCATCAGGGCCCGGAGACTTGTGAGATGGCAGCGCCTTAATTATGGACAACAACTCTGCTGAGGTAATGGGCACATTCAAAGAGTCCAGTTGTGACTCAGTGAGTTTGGATAATTGAGCAGCTGTAAGGAAGTGCTCAATGTCGTAGCTTGTTGGGGGAACTACAGTGGAGTCTTCTGCTATATTGTAGAGGCCTTCATAGAATGTTCTAAAGGCGTCAGCTATGCCCCTTGGGTCATAAATTTTGTATGTACCGTCCTTACTTTGAAGAAATTGGATTCTGGATTTCGCATGTTTTTGTTTAAGCTTGGATGCCAGGAGTTTGCCTGCTTTATTGGACTGAGAGTAATATGTAGCTTTAGCCTTTTTCAGATTTTTCTCATATTTATGTAATAAGCAAGCTGTCAGTTGATGGCGTAATGTCATCAATTTCGTTGCATTTGACGGAGAGGGAGAGTTTTTATTGCTGGTGTCGATAGATTTTATTTGGTGAAGCAATCGATCTATCTCTGCTAATCTATTTTTCTTTTCTATATGCCACAAGCGGATAAACGTTCCTCTAATAAAGGCCTTGTGAGAGTTCCACAGTATGTCAGGGCCGGGGGCAGAGGGGGCATTGATCAGAAAGAATTCCTTCAAATCGTTCTCTAAAGTTGCTTTTAATTTCGGCTGTGACATTAAAAATTCATTGCACCGCCACACGAATGCTCTTGGACATTCATATTTTTCTGCTATGGTCAGGGTTATCGCTGCATGGTCTGACCAAGTAATTAATGAGATATCAGACTGCATAGCAATGGGAATACTAGATTGCTCAAGTAGGAATAAATCTATTCGTGAATAACTATTATGTACGGTAGAAAAATACGTATAATCTCTCTCGGTATTATGGAGGATACGCCAGGCGTCAAATAATTCGTGGCGCCATAGAGCTTGCGAGAAAGAAGGGTGGCGTGTCGACACACCAGAAGTAGTATCAACTAGCGGGTCCGGAGCCATATTAAAGTCTCCCATTAACACTAGACATCCCTGTTTTCTCTTGTCCACCGCCCTCACAAGTTTCCCCAAGAACGCCACCTGTTTCTTGTTAGGGGCGTAAGCTGATACCAGCGTATAAGTGACATTATTGAGAATACACACTAGTATTATAAATCGCCCCCCAGGGTCTGCATATTGTGACACTAGTTGAAACGCTACTGAGTCCCTAATCCCAATCAAAGTTCCTCTACGCTTTGAGGAATAGTGAGCATGGAGTACATTTGGGTATGCTGGGTGTTGAATGCGAAGAGCGTCTGCCCTTAAAAGGTGTGTCTCCTGCACTGCAAGAATATCACAGCCTTGAGCTCGTGCCTCACGCCATAAATTGGCTCTTTTTTGAGGGGAGTTCAATCCTCTGACATTCATAGACATAATCTTAAGTACCATAATATACAGTTAGAAATGCTTTAAGAGTCTTACCACAACCCCCTATACCAGAGGGTGTCCCTGTTTTTATGAGGCGGAATTGCCTCCACCATTTGTATTCACTTCCCCCAATGTGCCAGAACCAAGAAAGAAACAAACCATATAAACTACAGAACCGATGGGTAGCCCATCTTAGCTGAATCAGGAGAACTAAAAAGAAAAAGAACATGGTACAGCGGACCAGCGGCTGTCGTAATCCTGGGGGGATAAGTTCAGCAGCAATGAACATACGAAATCCAGGATAGGTGAGTCTCTAGTTTTGTAGCCCTTTATGTGGACATCTCTGGGTTTTCACTTGGCGCCAACCATCAGACACGGGACCAGGTGGTTGTTTGAGTGGGGGATCAACAATCGGAATGTTCCATTCAGTTAGCAATTTTTCCCTTCCTCCAGAGTCTTGATGACATGTACAAGATTATTTCGGGAGACGATCACATGGACCGGGAATCTCCATTTATACAAGATGTGATGCTGGCGTAAAGCTGTAGTAAGAGGGATGAATTGTCGCCTTATTTGTAATGTCGTGGCTGAGAGATCCGAATAAATGAAAATTTTGTGATATGGTTCAGGTAGGCGGTCTGTCTTCCGTGAGGTCAGCAGAACCAGCTCTTTAGTGCGATAAAAATGGATCTTTGCCAGAACATCTCTGGGTATGGTTTCATCTAAGTGTGAGGGTCTTGGAACTCTATGAGCTCTATCAATAGTTAAGTCCATCGCCGTGAGATTCGGTAGTAGCGATCATATCATATCCTGGAGGAAAACAGTTAAATCTCTCGCAGATACTGATTCTGGGATCCCTCTGAACTTTAGATTATTTCTTCTTGAGCGATCTTCTAAGTCAGCTATTTTAGCTTTTAGAAAAGACACATCTCTCTCCACTTCATAGTGAGCATCTATAAGCACATTATGTGATGCAGCAAATTCCGCCACTTTAGATTCAACATGTACAGTGTGGCTTTTTAATTCTTGAAGATCTCTATCTAGCGGTTTCACCATAAGAGACATGTCTGTTTTTAATGATTTACAAAAGACCATGAGCATATTTTTCATGGAGGCCTCAGTTAATACTGTAGATTCTCTGTCGCCGGTATATCTGCAAAAAAATCAATGGATGGAGGCGTATGCTGTGCATTGATGCTCACCTCTTCATCTTGAGAGTCGGCGTTCTGGAGCAGGGGTCTTTGCTTAACCAGACTCGCGGTGGGTGATTGGTGTGTCTCCGAGCTGTATGTAGCTGTGAGCCCTGTAACGCCATTTTGTGCAGGCCCGTGTTCCGCGCCCGTCCCGGCCCGCCGGGAAGAAGGCCCAGGCGATCCCGGGTCTGCACATTCCATCAGTTGTGGTAGAGATGGGGCTGAAAGTGCTCTCCTTTGCGAGGAGAGCGTGAGCGTCTCCTCCGGAGGGTCCCGAGACGGAGTCGAGGCCCTGGAGGCCGCATCTACGCTCGGGCCGTCGCCATCTTGATCCTCTCCTCCTCTGTGAGGGAAGTAGAAGTCCGAGATTTTCTGCGGCTTCACCGCCGACTTTTGCTTCCTGGGCATCTCTGAAGGTAGGATACCGTTTCTGTTGTAAATCTGTGCGTTTACGCCACGGGCTCGTCGTTATAGAACGTCGCTTTGTGAGACTCAGACCGGGAGCTCTGAGACTATGCGGCCATTTCGTTCCACGGCTAGGCTCCGCCCCCCGAGAGAAGGTATTTAGTACCAGCGAAGCCGGGATGTCCTGTTAAGGTAGAACAATGAATTTCCTCCAAAACACAAAGACGAAGATTTGGAGGTACAAATAGTTTCCCAGTGGGAGAATTACTGGGAACAAGATCTTGTGAATTAACCACTAAAGTAGCAAGATCAGGGGTAATAATGGAGAGAACCACTCCGGGAGACAAGATTTTATCTGGAATATCCTTAGGGGCATCGCTGGGACCAAAACTGCGAGATAGGGCATCAGCCCGTACATTTTTAGAGCCTGGACGATAAGTCACCACAAAATTAAAACGTGTGAAAAATAGCGCCCAGCGGGCCTGCCTAGGAGACAGTCGTTTAGCGTTATCCAGATATAGTAGGTTCTTATGATTGGTGAATACTGTGATCTGGTGTTTGGCTCCCTCGAGGAAATGTCTCCACTCCTCGAATGCCCATTTAATGGCTAGGAGTTCTCGATTACCAATGTCATAGTTGCGCTGCGTAGGAGAGAATTTCCTCGAGAAGAAGGCCACAGGTTGCAAACACGTAAAATTTTCAGAGCCCTGAGACAACACGGCACCAACCCCCACTTCAGAGGCATCAACCTCAATAATAAATGGGCGATCATAGTCTGGTGGTACTAATACAGGAGCCTCAACAAAACATTTTTTGAGATGTACAAAAGCCTGTTCCGCTTCCGGAGTCCATTTGGTCACATCGGCACCTTTCTTTGTGAGATCCGTCAATGGCTTCACTATAGAAGAAAAATTCTTAATAAATTTTCGATAATAGTTGGAGAAATCCAAGAAACGTTGCAGGGCTTTAAGGTTGGAGGGTCGTTCCCAGTTATTAATAGCCGTGACTTTTAGTGGATCCATACAAAAAGAATCGGGAGTAATAACATAACCGAGGAAGGTGACCCTTTGGACTCCGAACAGGCATTTGGACAGTTTGGCAAAGAGACAGTTTTGACGCAACAGTAGCAAAACACTCCTAACATGCTCAATATGTGTGGCCCAATCAGGAGAGAACACTAGAATATCATCCAGGTAGACAACCACATAACAACCGAGCAAGTCTCTAAAGATATCATTAACAAAATGTTGAAATACTGCGGGTGCATTACACAACCCGAAAGGCATTACCAAATACTCAAAGTGACCTTCCAGGGTTTTGAACGCAGTTTTCCATTCATCTCCTTCTCTAATCCGGATCAGATTGTATGCCCCACAGAGGTCAATTTTAGAAAACCAGCGGGCACCCACAATCTGATTGAAAAGATCAGGGATCAGAGGAAGAGGGTACTGTTTTTTAACCGTAATTTTATTTAATTCTCGGTAGTCAATGCATGGTCGCAGTCCGCCATCTTTCTTTTTAACAAAAAAGAACCCAGCCCCCATGGGAGACTGAGATGGACGGATGTGATCTTTAAGAAGACTATCCTGAGTGTAATCCCGCATAGCCTCACATTCAGGAGCAAAAAGATTGAAGATCCTTCCCTTAGGGTATTTGGAGTCGGGAAGGAGTTCAATCGCTCAATCGTAAAGTCTATGCGGCGGTAAAACTTCAGAAGCTTTAGCATCAAAAACATCATGAAAATCAGATAGAAATTCAGGAAGAAGCGTCTCCTCACTGCGACAATCGGAGGCATGCAAAGCAATACAATGGGAGGAGCACTGATTCCCCATTTCACTAACTCTTTTTTGGGCCAATCAAAGGTAGGCTTATGGAGGTCTAGCCAGGGAAGCCCTAAAATAATATCAGACGAGAGATCCTCCATAACAAAAAAAACTCATGAGCTCCGTATGTATTGAGCCCACTTGCAAAGAGAGTAAGGGGGTTTTAAAACGGATTTTACCCCTGGCCAGTGGAGTAAAATCCGCCCCAGTAACCAACAGAGGAGTATCTAATGATACAAGTTCAATACGTAAAGTAGAAACAAACGAAAATTTAACAAAGTTAGTGGCAGCCCCAGAATCTACTAGGGCCTGCCCAGAAACAGATCTGCCCCCAAAGGACAGAGACACAGGTAACATCAATTTGTGAGATTTTTCGGAAGATACCTGACTGCCTGAGTGGTTCTTCCGAATACCACTCAGGCCCTGGAGTTTTCCGCTGGTGTACGTGGTTTGATGGAACAGTCTCGGATGAGATGACCCGGTTTGCCGCAATACAGGCAGAGATGATTCCGGAGACGATATTCTCGTCTAGCCTTGGTATCCAGTGCTCCCAACTGCATAGGCTCATCTCCAGGGGTGACAGAAGGAGAAACAGATTTTTTAACAGAAAGAGAGGGATAGACAGAAGACTTAGTGGGACCAATCCCCACCCTCTCCTTACGTCTGTCCTGGAGTCTCCTGTCAATGCGGACGGTTAAGGTCATGGCCTTTTCTAAGGTAGGGGGATCATGGTGACCTACCCAGACATCCTTCACTGAATCATTCAGGCCCTGTTTAAAAAGAGCTTTCAAAGCAGAGTCGCACCAACCTGCTGTTATACTCAACTTCCGAAACTCAGAGCAATAAGTTTCAGCGGATAGTTCACCTTGCCGGAGGGTAAGAAGTTGGGACTCGGCAAGTCCAATTTGATCAAGCTCAGCATAAATGGCCCCCAAAGACTTTAAAAATTTGTCCAGATCTGTCCACTCCTCTGTCTCAGGGGGGAGTTTAAGGGCCCAAGTCTGTGGATCCCCCTGTAAGAGAGAAATGACCACCCCCACCATCTGAGACTGCAACGCATGAGGGTTGACCCGAAGATACAACAGACATGATTCCCTGAATGTCTCAAATTTACCTCGGTCCCTTGAAAACCTATCCGGGAGTAACATTTTAACCCTGGGAAGGGAAATGACAGTAGGTGGTGTAGCAGCGGCCTCAGCTTGATTCTGGGTGAGAGTGTGTACCTGATTGGCCAGCTCAGACACCAAACCTGCCAAACCCTCCATTCGAGTCACAAGGTCCTGAATAGAAGCCATGCTAGTAATGAGTAAAAGGGTTAAAGTTTTTTTTTTTTTTTTACGGCCTGCTATTCTGTAAGGGAATCACTAGAGGAGCGATTCCCCAGTAACTGCTGGAAAACTTAGGGGGGAGGGGCACAACAAGACAGTGGACCCTAAGCTGAATCCCCCCCACTGTCCCTGGCTAACTTGCCCGATCTGTTCTAGGTGACAGCCAGCAACCAGTCGACAGTCCCTCCTTATAATAAGTGATAACACAGAACGCAGACAAGACGTACAACAACAAAGGGAGGTCAGCTAGCCAAGGGGTTGGTAACAAACGAGCAATGCAGTACAAAATCACAATCCAAGAGAAGTCAAAGGTAAGCCAGTGGTCAGAAAATCAGAAGAGCAGGTAACAAGGAACAAGGAGTATAGCCAGTAAGCAAAATGCAATAGCAGGCGCCAATGGGAAAGTGAGCAAACAATAAATAGGGAGAAAGAACCCGCCCCAGACTTGATAGGAAGACAGGCTGTCAATCACAAAGGCAGGAACAAAGTTAACTCTTAGTGGAGCAGGGGGGAAGCAAGGTGAAGGAGAAGGGTGTGGTGGAAAATCAATTAAGGAAGTGAGGGAATAGGACAGTGTTCAGACAATACAAGAAAAACCCAAAGGAAGGAATCACAACCGGGCACGCCTCCTGCGCCGCAGCGTGCACCCGGAGGATGGTGCCAAAGCCTGAACAGGCAAGGATGTTACACTTACACACAGCTTTACTCCAGGTTTTTCATAACAACCGATCGCAGGTCTTTCACTGATATCCAAACTGAGATACACATGATCACATGACGCTTATGGACCAATGGAAAATCGCAAGTTCTTCAGTCTTGACATACACACAGCTTTACACCAGGTTTCCATAGCAACCAAGCTATTTATGACACGTATGAGTCAATAGCAGGTCTTTAAATATTCAGTCATATGACGTGTATCAGCCAATATAAGTTCACATTTCATTTACCAGGTTTCCATAGCAACACAGCCATAAATAGACTGTACCTATACTGGACTGCCATACTGGATGTCAAGTGCAAAACTGGCCAATTCTTATTGGGTCACTACACAAACAATGAAATATACCCGTGCGAAGCCGGGTCCTTCTGCTAGTCTCTTATATATACTGTATAAAAATTAGTTTCTGTCTGTCTGTCTGTTCTTTATGCGCGACCAAATGACTGGACTGATCCTCACCAAATTTGGCATAAAGGTACATTGGGTGACCGGGAAGATTTTAGACTGTGTCTCAGCTCTCTAGGACGTACTGTTCCTGAGATACAGTATTTCCAAAAAATGAACTGCATTAGTCAATACAAGCCTGCAAGTCTTTCACTCATATTCCAACTGCCACACACACGGTCACATGTCCCTTATCAGCCAATAGAAGCTCGCAGGCGCTTACTCCCCTCAGGCACACAACTTTACTCCAGGTTTCCATAGCAACCAAGCTATGACCTGTATTAATCAATAGTAGTTCACAGGTCCTTAAATATTCAGTCATATCACGTGTATCAGCCAATATAAGTTCACATTTAATTTACCAGGTTTCCATAACAACACTGCCATAAATAGACTGTACCTATACTAGACTGCCATACTGGATGTCAAGTGTAAAACTGGCCAATTCTTATGGGGCCACTACACACACCTGCACTTCACCTTATGCGGAGACGGCTGTGAGCAGGAGCAGGGATCGGTAAGTAAATAGGGCCCGAATCCTAACACCAGCAGGTAATGGCCTATTAAAAAAACAAAAAAACACATCAGGAGCCCGCTGGGCCCTCTAATGTCCCGGGCCCTGTGGCAGCCGCTACCGCTGCTACCCAATTATTTACGTCACTGACTGGACTGCCATACTGGATGTAAGCATTCTTATAAATTTAAACATTTTTAAACTACTCATGCCTCCTGCAACAAAACGCATGGTTGCTGCTCGAGCTAATGAAAACTCTCAGCAGACCCAAGCCTGTCTCCATTCTGACAAGGCATTGTCAGTCACATGCACACAGCTGCACTCCATGTTTCCATAACAACCCAGCCATTTTTCTTCACTGCTGTAGGTCAGCTTTAAAGGGGCAGGGCGATGTGGATGACACTGTTACACAAGGTCACATACACACAGCTTTACTCCAGGTTTTCCATAACAACCGATCGCAGGTTTTTCACTGATATTCAAACTGAGATACACATGATCACACGACGCTTATGGACCAATGGAAAATTGCAGGTTCTTCAGTCTTGACATACACATAGCTTTACACCAGGTTTCCATAGCAACCAAGCTATTTTATGACTTGTATGAGTCAATAGCAGTTCGCAGGTCCTTAAATATTCAGTCATATGACGTGTATCAGCCAATATAAGTTCACATTTCATTTAACAGGTTTCCAGAGCAACACAGCCATAAATAGACTGTACCTATACTGGACTGACATACTGGATGTCAAGTGCAAAACTGGGCAATTCTTATGGGGCCACTACACAAACAAAAAATGAAATATACCCGTGCGAAACTGGGTCCTTCTGCTAGTACAGTATAAAACACTACATATTTGGTATTGCTGCATCCGTAACAGACTGTACAATAAAAGTAAACTATTAGTTAACCCACACAGTATACGTCAGGGGAAAAAAAAATGGAAATAAAAAAGCTAGAAGTAACAATTTTTTCCATCTCGCCTTAGATAATATGGAATAAAAAATTATGAAAAAGTCATATATAGCCCAAAATGTTACCAATAAAAAACAGAGCTTTCCTTGCAAAAAATAAGTTCTCAACTAGCTCCGTCAATAGAAAAATAAAAACGTTATGCCTCTCAGAAGTTGGCAATAAATATAAATAGATAATAAATAGATTTTTTTTCCCCAAATGGATTTTTATTCTGCAAAATTAGCAACCCATAAAAAAAAACTATATTGCGGTAATTTTACCGACTTGCAGAATAAAAGTAAAATATTATTTATGCTGTATGGTAAAGGGCAAAAAATGTAAAATGTTAAAAAGCAATGCCAGAATTTTGTTAATAAGTTATAGACACCCCAAAATGGTGTCTATAACAAATGTATCTCATTCCACAAAAAACAAACCCTTATATGGCTATATGACCAGAAAAATAAAAAAAATTATAGCTTGTACAAGGTGACGACCAAAAAACAAAAACAAAAATCACCATATCTTTAGGACAAAACTGGCTGCAGCAGGAAGGGAATGTATAAGCTGTACAAGTGTATATTAGGGTACACCCCATATTTGGAGCTTACAATGGAAAAGACACCATAAGTCACCCCCCCATCATAGGAGCTACTAGGGAAATTGTAGGGAAGTTGGTGTTCCCAATTCACTCTGCACAGCTTACATGTGCACTTTTCATCATATGCTGTGCACTCACATCTGGGATACTAATGCTCACTACACCCCTTGATAAATTCTTTGATGGGTGTAGTTATCAAAATGGGGTCACTCTCTAGGGGATTCCACTTTATTGGCACCTCAGGGGCTCTGCAAATATGACATGGCATCCAGATGCAAAACATCTAAATCTGTACTACAAAAGCCACATAGCATTCCTTCCCTTCTGCTCCCTGCTGTGTGCCCAAACTGCAGTTAATGCCCACATGTATGTATGTGCTTAATGTCATATATGGGTATAAACTGCTGTTTGGGAATTTAGTAGATTTTACCAGGAACTATATCATTTGAAAGATGACCTGGGAACCCCGCAGCCTTCTTGCTCTCACATAAACGAGATTTTGAATTCGCTGTCTTTGCCCTCTGTTTCATCTACTCAGTTGTTGTCTTTGAATTCTCCCATGACTCCCTCGGAGGTTTAGAAGGCAATAGATAGCCTGAAACTCAATAAGTCCCCTGGTCCGGACGGGTTTTCAGGCGAATATTTTAAACTCTTTAAGCCTATTCTCCTTCCACACCTAACTGAAGTGTTTAACCAAGCTATGTCTCTAGGCAGGTTTCCGTCGGAGATGCTCTCTGTGACCATTATAACGCTCCCAAAACCTGTAAAGGAGGTCTCTTCCCCTTCGAATTATCGCCCTATATCATTGTTAAATTCAGATGTTAAATTGTATGCGAAGGTGCTTGCTAACCGCCTGTTAGATATTCTGCCACAACTTATAAGAGGCGACCAAGTTGGCCTCACTAAGGGGAGGCAGGCTCCTGATGGAACGAGGCGGGTGATCGCGCTAGTCGCGGCTGCCCGTGCCGGTCGGTTGCCTTCTCTGCTCCTTTCTCTGGATGCGGAGAAGGCGTTTGACAGGGTACATTGGGGCTATCTTTCTGAGGTTTTAAATAAATTTGTTTTTTCCGGTCCCATCTTCACTGCCATTTCTGCTTTGTACTCCACGCCATCCACTCGGGTTTTGCGAATGGGGTGCTGTCCTGGCCCTTCTCCATCACGAACAGCACTAGGCAGGGGTGCTCCCTATTCCCTTTTATTTTCTCGTTAGTAATGGAACTCTTTGCGGAAGCTATCATGGCAAGCAGGGATATTCCGGGCATACGATTGGGGTTTAGCGACCATAAAATTTATTTATTTGCAGACGAAGCGATCCTCTCGCTTACCTATACAAGTACCACTCTTGCCTACGTGTCACGACTTTTATCTGACTTTGGGGACATGTCATATTATAAAGTCAACGAGGCTAAGTCCCAATTATTGGGGATGAATATTTCGGAAACGCTTCTCCAACACATTAAAAACACTTCCCTCTATCAATGGTGTCCCTACTCTATACCATATTTAGGCATTAAACTTACAGCTAACCCTAGGTCGTCGGTTAAAGCAAATTTCCTCTATACAGCAAGAACTTACTGCCCTGGCTAGGTTTGAGAATAGCTGGATGGGTCGAATAGTACTATATAAAATGCTGATCCTTTCAAAAATTCTTTATTACTTACGCACGCTAGTGGTCCTGATTCCTCGCCATATCTTTAATGACTTCCATAAACAAATGTCTAGCTTTATTTGAGGTAAACATAGGCAAAGAGTTGCTTTTTCTATACTGACAAAGGATAGGGCTCACGGAGGGATGGGAGTTCCCAATTTGTATGGCTACCACACTGCTATTGTATTGGGACAACTTAGATATTGGCTCACCACTAGCCATGATAAGCTGTGGCCTACTATGGAATCCCATTTAGCACAGGTGACCAACTGGAAGGACCGTTTGCTTTCTTTAAGGCGCTCGGGCGCCATGCCGTCTTCTACACCCCCTGCAGTTTCTGCCACTCTGCCACTATGGCAGCTTGCGATTCACTATGTGCTGTTAATGACAGTTCAATACCTAGGGTGTCTTTCAATACTCCTCTGTCTGTACTCTCTCACAAAATACCCCATATTTCTCTGGACGTATGGAACAGGTGTGTAGTCCGATCCGTTTCTGATCTATATCTAGACAAGGGCCTGGCACCGTTTGTAACGCTTGGGGAAAAATTCGGCCTTCCTGATTCTGAAGAATTTACATATAATAGATTGGTCTCTTATCTGAATAAACATCCCTCACAGCAGCAGATTCTCTTGCCACAGCTGGCAATCGATCTTTTAGCTTTGTCCTCTCCCCAATCTGTTAAGACTAAAACGCTTTATAAGGCCTTGATTCTGGATTGTACTTTCCAGAAGACTAAGTCAATCCTGCAGTGGGAAGACAATCTTGGTTGCCAGTTTGATGTACATCAGTGGTGCGAGTCAATTCAATGGGCGAAATGCTCCACTGTGTGTGCATCTCACTGGGAACAGTTTAGCAAACTTCTCTTGCGCTGGTATTACCCCCACTCCGCCTGGCAAAATTCTATCCTAACTGCACACCTTACTGCTGGAGAGGTTGCAGCGAAGTGGGCTTGCTGTTTCATATTTTTTGGCATTGCCCGACTATACGCCCCTTTTGATCCTCAGTCTTTTCGCTTATTAATAGACTTTTTTTGTTCTGATCTTGTTCCCTCCCCTGGGTTAGCCTTGCTGTTGCTTGGTTCCGCACAGTAATAGGACTGTTATATGTCATGTCCTCGGAGCCGCGAGTTTGTTGATAGCCCGCAAGTGGAAGACCGACACCTGCCCGTCCTTGTCTGAACTGATATCGATAGTGACCACTAATTGCCAGTTTGAACAGATGTATGCTAGCAAGAATGGCGGACGGGATAAATTTCAATCTAACTGGGTGAAGTGGATTACAGTTTATCCGCCTCTGGTGTCCTGAGTATGAGCGCCTCATTTCTTCTGATTGGACTTGTGCAGCAAGTTTTTTCTTTATGTACTAATGTTTGTCTCGATGGGCCTATGTCTTACCTTACCTATCCCAGTTATGTGTAACTCCCCCCTCCCTCCGTCTTTCCCCTTACAGTCTTAGTCGCTTTGGTATCTTTGTATGAAATTGTATGTCTGAACGATGTGCCTTCTGTTCACATTGATATCCTTGGTTGTTCTCTACATCATACATCTGTTGCTAGACTGTTGATTATGTTTGTTTTGATTCTTTGTTTTGAAAAACCAATAAAAATCTATTGAAATAAACTGCTGTTTGGGCACAGGAGGGAAGGAGCGTTATTTGGTTTTTGTAGCACAGATTTAGACAGATTGGTTTTTGGATGTCATGACACTTTTGCAGAACCCCTGAAATGCCAGTAAAATGGAATCCCCTGACATGTTACCCCATTTTGGGGTACAGTGAGCATTTTAAACCCCCAAACATTACATTAATTTATCTTCCAGACATGAATGTGCAGCTGATGGTGAAAGGAGAAAACGACAATTTTTCCAGGAATGTGTCATTTCAGTGCATAGTAAGTTGTGCCCTGCTTGTATCAGAGACGAACGCTCCAAATGCTGTTGCGTCCAGGATACACGCTTAACAGTTTTTGGAGTGTGTGTCTCTGCTGACACAACATATCGGGGACACTGAAATGGTGTATCCCTGGAAAAATTGCAATTTTCATTATTAGCTGCGCATTCATTTCTGGAAATTATATGAATGCAACACCCAAGGGTTAAAAATGCTTGCTACGCCACTTGATAAATCCCTTGAAGAGTGTAGTTTCTAAAATAGGGTCACATGTCTGCAGATTCCACTTTACTGCCAATTCAGGGGCTCTGCAAAAGTGGAATGACATCCAAAAACCAAACTGTGCTCCAAAAACCAAAATAGCACTCCTTCCCTTCTGTGCCCAAACAGCAGTTTATACCCATATATGACATTGTAAAGCACGTTATCAGAGTACAACAGTGTCGTACACGTTGGAATAAACTGCTGTTTGGGCACAAAGCATGGCGCACATGTGAATGAGCCCAATGTGCTTTT
Source organism: Leptodactylus fallax (assembly GCA_947044405.1). Taxonomy (NCBI): domain Eukaryota; kingdom Metazoa; phylum Chordata; class Amphibia; order Anura; family Leptodactylidae; genus Leptodactylus; species Leptodactylus fallax. The sequence goes on along the minus strand of CAMRHE010000437.1, from coordinate 1,353,811 downwards.
GCACCACTAATTTAGGTTGCTGGTTTTTGGACGCCATGTAACGTTTGCAGAGATCCTAAAATTGCACTACAAAATGGGATCACTTCTTGGGGAATTCCAATTTACTGGCACCTACAGGGCTCTGCAAAATCAACATGGCGTCCAGAAAATCCCTCAAAATCTATACCCAAAAATCTAAAAAGCGCAGTGCTCCTTTCCTTCTGAGCCCTGCTGTGTGCCCAAGCAGCAGTTTACACCCACATATACAACTTCTTTCTAAGCAGAATAACCCACTTAATAGTTTTAGGAGTGCGTGTCTCTGATGACACAAAGTGGGCACAACATATTGGGCACTGAAATGACATATTTCTTTAAAAATTTCAATTTTCACTTTGTACATTAATTTTTCAGAAGCACTACTGGGCTCAAAACGATAATACCCCTGAGAAATTCCTTGAGGGGTGTAGTTTCTAAAATGGGGTTACTTTTAAGGGGTTTCCATTGTACTGTTATTTTCCCTGAAAATGAGACATGACACCTGAATCTGGAAAATCTAAATAGCGCTCTTTCTATTCCGAGCCTTGCCATGTACCCATACAACATTATACGACCACATATGGGGTATTCCTGTGTTCAGGAGAAATTGTGTAAAACTGTGGGATGCTTTTTCTTCTTTAACCCTTGTAAAAAATTTAAAATTTGGAGCTAAATGGACAGTTTATTGGAAAAAAGTAATTTTTCATTTTTATGTAGCAATGCTAATAAAATCTGTGAAACAGCTGTGGGGTCAAAATGCTCACCATACCCTTTGAGAAATTCCTTGAGGGGTGTAGTTTCTAAAATGGGGTCACTTTTTGGGGGTTTCCATTATATTGGTACTCTAGGTGCTCTGCAAATATGACATGGCACCTGAAAACTTTTCCAGCAAAATCCGCCCTCCAACAGCCAATAGCGCTCTTTCCATTCTGAGTGCCGCCATGTGCCCATAAAGCAGATTACGACCACATATAGAGTATAGCCATGTTCAGGAGAAATTGTTTAACAAACTGTGGGTATTTTTTCTCCTTTAATCCCTTGTAAAAATGAAAACTTTGGGGATAAAGTGACGTTTTAGTAATTTTTCATTTACACATCCCAATGTTAATAAAATCTGTGAAACAGCTGTGGGGTCAAAATGGTCACTAAACCACTTGATGAATTCTGTCAGGGGTGTAGTTTCCAAAATGGGGGTCACTTTTTGAGGGTTTCCATTGTATTGGTACTCTAGGGGTCTACAAATGAGACATGGCACCCGAAAACTATTCCAGGAAAACCTGCTTTTTAAACAACCACTGTCACTCCTTCCCTTCTGAGCACTGCTGTGTGCCCAAGCAGCAGTTTACACCCACATGTGGGGTATTTCTGAGCTCTGGAGAAATCGCATAACAAACTGTGAGATGCATTTTCTCCTTTAACCCTTTGTGAATGTGTTAATTTTAGGACTAAATGAACGCATTATTGAAAAAAAAGAAATGTCTAAATCTCACATTCATATTGTTTTAATTTCCGTGAAATGCTTAAAGGGTTAATAAACTTCCCAAATGCTGTTTTGAACTATTTGAGGGGTGCAGTTTTGATATGGCGGTTTCTAATATATAGGCCTTCAAAATCTCCTTCAGAACTGATGTGATCCCTAACAAATTGGTTTCGTAAATTTTATTGTAAATCTGGAAAATCGCTTGTAAGCTTTATAATGTCCAAAATAAATTAAAGGACAATTAAAAAATTGATGCCAATATAAAGCAGAAATATGGTAGATAATATTTATTTGTGTCGTTTATTAAATTTTTCAAATGTTTAACATCAGAAAATACTAAGGCAGTCAACATAGAAAACATCAAAACTACTAAAGTAATACAGTCATCTAAATTACAAGGAGTACAAACATGGACACAACACACCACATAAGGAAAGAGCAAGAAAAAGGAGGGGGGAAGCAGGTTAAACAGAAGATATCGTAATCAGCCAGCATCAGTTGGCAAAGTGGGACAAGCCTCTAAAAAGGAGTTAACCAGGCATTATAACTTCTAAGTATAGTAGAGGGTCGGAAAAAGGAGCCTCAACCCACATTTCAAAGGTCCAGCAATAATAGCAAAGAAGCACAAGTCAACTGGAAGAGTGGGTCACTCTGGTTAGCTGTTCAACTCATCTCACGAAATAATTAAATTAACTAGCTGACTAACTAACTAAACTAAACTAACTAAGAGAGCAGCGCGGGCTCACCAACCACCTCTAAACACAATTTTATACTTAGGAAAGGAAAAATTCCCAAAAGCAATGAGTCGTTCGTATGAGTGAGTGGTATCAATAAGTGTCAGAAGGTCCTGCAATGATGGGGGCAAAGATTGTTTCCATTTTCGAGCAATAACCAATTTAGCCATCACCAAAATCTTACACACCAGTTTGCGATGTCCATCTCTAAATTAAGCATAGCCAGCTGGGTGGTCCGGAGAATAGAGCACCCCAGAAGGCCGTCCAGGAGGTCAAAAACCTCCTGCCAGTATTGAGCAAGACCAGGACAAGCCCAAAAGGTGTGGAGCAGCATACCCACTTCCCCACATAGCCTCCAACAGAGAGAAGAAGAGTTAGGAAACATTTGATGTATCCGAGCCAGGGGGAAATACCACCAAGAGCCACCTTGTACGCCATCTCAACATGAGAGCTACAGGCTAGGTTTGTGCGGAATACAGCAAAGGCTTTCTGATATTCCTTAGGAGTCCAGGACTTTTCAAGATCCCTCTCCCAAAGACGGATAGGGTAAGTCTTTTGGAAGGAGGATCGAGGGTCAATAGAATAATAAATCGGTCTAAGACCTTTTCGAGTTGATCGAAGTAAAAAAAAGAAAAAAAAAAAAAAAGATATCATGTAACTCCCCTGCAAGGAGCACTTTCCATACAGCAGATGCTGCAGTTAATGCCAAGCCAGGATCCACTACAGCAGACATCAGCCATTTTATGCTGAGGGACAGTGGATTACATTTCCCTACACCTCTTACTCCAGGAGGAGGAGTATCAGAGAAAGGGACTGATTGGCTGAGCAGGGAATTATGGGAAATGTCTGCACAGGAGAGAGGGGGATCAGCCATATGGGCTGCAGAAGAGGCTTCTTCCAGAAACTGCCAGGGAGCACATATCTTGGCACTGGGTAACCCAGGACATAGAGACAGTCCTGCCAGCCCACCAGCTCACTCTGAGGGAAGAAGTACCAGACTCCCAAAAGGTACCCAGGGCTGCATCCAAGAAGACTCCTGCCTCATACTCCATTAGTATCCTGTCATCTGAAAGCTGCAGCACCCAGTGAGACTCCAGGCTGGCACCAGATTCCCTGCAAGAGTTATTGAGTAGACTTTGCTGGAATTTGCTGTACTGCTATTAGAAGGTTTATGAGAACTGTGGTAGAAAGGATCTGCTGTGTCTATAGTGCACCGTTTCCTGAGTGTGCGCCATCGTCCGTGCCAACTGGGCCCCAACAGATGGACTGTTCTGTTTATTGCTGCAGTCATTAGTAATTCTGCATTGTGTGCTGTTATTTAGGAGTGCAAGCTGTTACCTGCAGTATGATTGCAGGTGTGTGATGACTATCATCTGTGGGTCACTATCTTAACCCTGTGCTATTCCCTATAGTTTATTATACTCGCCAGGCCTGGCACATAGTCCATTCCTACCACTAGGGGGTTAATACTATAGGATGTACCTGTGCATTGTCATGTGAATTACTGAAACATTTCTCTGTTCACATTTTATTAAGTTTGCCCTTGTTTACCCTTCCCATAATAAACTGGATAAGTAGTTTTACCCTCAACATTTGTGAGTGTGTACTGAGCTTAGGTGGGGGTTTCCCGAGTCGACCCCTAGCACAAGAGGAAGACCCTCCTGTATTCTTATAGAGCTTCTAGCAAGATTCGGGTAGAGCCACTGTGCCATAATGAGGTGAGAACTACAACAAACCCTGCCTACAGAGGTCGGCCCAAAGGGGTATTACAATCAGGGTTGCATCTCACTTGGAAGCAGTCATGTTTTTGTAGACAATGTTGCACTTGAAGGAACTTATAAAAGTCATGTTTGGGAAAATCAAATTCTGCAGACAAAGATACAAAATCTCTTAGGTTACCATCTTGAAAAAGTTGAGATACAAGTTGCAAACCCTTAGCAACCCAGCTCTCCAGACTCAAGGATGGGACCACTATAGAAAACATTCTGAACGGAATAGTGGATCTGTCTAGTAACTTCAAACTACCTGTGTGAGAAAGGGCGGATTTCCAGGCCGCTACAGAGTATTTGGTAAAAGGTGAACAAGAGTAGCCATCAATATTAATCCAGAAAGAGGCAAAAAGTATTTCTCGATACTCTTTAGCAGCAAAATAAGACCTTTCAATGTGCATCCAGTGGAGCTCTTCCTCCCTAGGCAAGCCCCCACCACCAAGGAGACCAAAGTAGCAATATAGTACCCATGTATATCAGGCACTCCCAGCCCTTCTAGGTTGCTGGCTCTGGTTAGAATCGAGCGGGCAAGGTGGGGTTTCTTGCCCGCCCATATAAATCTAGTAAGTAAACCGTTAACCGATTTAAAAAAGGAAGGAGATAAAGCAATAGGCAGAGTACGAAAGAGATACAAAAGGCAGGGAAGGAGAAGCATCTTGAAGGCTGCAATTCTACCCAACCAGGAAATCTCAGTTATGCCCACTCGATCCACCTCGGTCTGTAAGGCCCGAAGTAGGGGAGGGTAGTTCGCTAGATATAGCGAGGAATGGTTAGGAATGAGTAAGATCTCCAAGTATTGGATATTGTCAAATCTCCAGTCAAAGGAATATCTTTGCTGAAGAAGGGAAATTTCCCGTTCGGGGAGATGGAACGGGAAAATCTGAGTCTTGGCTATATTCAATTTGTAATAGGATAATGAACTAAATAAGTCAATTAAGTCAAGAGAGACCAAAAGGGATGAACACGGGTTGGTTAAGGACAGGATAATGTCGTCAGCATAAAGTGAGATGGTATGAGAATGGCCCGCCACAGTCACTCCTCGAACACCAGGATGTGATCTAAGGGCACAAGCTAGGGGTTTAATAGAGAGGATAAATATAAGTGGGGACAAGGGGCAACCCTGTCGGGTACCATTGGTAATTGCAAAATGAGTAGATAAGGCTCAGTTAAAAACTATAGTGGAGGGTGCGGAATAAAGGGCAGCTATAGCCAATAAAAAAGGACCACCCTGTCCCATCTGTCGTAAAGCTGAGAAGGCTAACAACCAATGAATGTGGTCTAACGCCTTCTCAGCATCAAGCGCCAATATAACAGATGGAAGCCTACCTTTCTCAATATTATGCAAAAGGTTCAGTACTCTCCTAGTATTATCAGGGGCCTGTCGACCAGCGATGAAGCCCACCTGATCAGCAGAGACTAAAAAGGGGATCAATGGAGCAAGCCTTCGAGCCAAGAGCTTCGTGTATATCTTAACATCAGTATTCAAAAAGGAGATGGGGCGAAAGTTTTGGGGAGAATCAGTAGATTTCCCCGGTTTAGGATTCGTGACAATCAGGGCCTCCTGGTTCTCATTGGGAAACGAGCCCATTAACATTGCCAAGTTAAAGAATTTCGTCAAGTGGGGGAGTTGGATAGAGGAGAAGGTTTTATAGTAATCATTCATCATACCGTCTGGTCCAGGAGATTTCCTGGGAAAGAAGCAATTACTACAGCTATCTCCTCTACGGAGATGGGCCTGTCAAGACGCTGCGCCTGTAGGAGGGAAAGGGAAAGAAGATGGAGGGAATCCAGGAAGGATGAAATACCTACATCTGTGGGTTGTATAGTGGAAGGGTCATCACGAAAGTTATAAAGGCCGGCATAATATCTACTAAATTGATCTGCAATGTCTGAGGGGCTGACCAGTTTGCCTTTAGAGAGGTCAAGAATAAAAGAGATGCAAGAACGAAGGTGTTTTTTTCTTTAATTTAGTCGCCAGCAGTCTGCCTGCCCGATTCCTCTGTGAGTAGTACCTAATCTTGAGTTTTTTCAAGGACTTTTCATAGTCAAATAACAATAGATAGCGCAGGCGCTGCCTAGCGAGGAAGAGCTGTTCCGTGTTATACAAGGAGGGAGCAGATTTATTAAGCTGCTCTTTTGTCTTAAGGCCACCCAGGAGGCTAGAGAGCTGGGCCTAACGAGCCTTCTTAACCACATGTCCCAGTCTAATGAGCCATCCCCGTATATAGGCTTTGTGAGCATTTCACAAGGGAGCGATCTCCACCTCAGGGCTGTCATTAGTTGCGAAATATTCTCGAAGATCTCTCTCAATGGAAGCTCTATAAGTAGAATGGGATAGGAGAAAGGAGTTACATCTCCAAAGATAAGTCGGGGAGGAATGACCAGTCTGGACACCGTAAGGGTGATCGGAGCATGGTTAGACCATTTTATCACATCAATAGCGGATCGAGTGGCTGCTGAAAGCCAAAATCTGTCACCCAAAAACATATCAATTCTAGAGTAACTATTATGTACCTGTGAGTGGCAAGAATAATCTTGTTCAGCACTATGATGAGTTCTCCAGACATCATATAAATCATTAAAATCTAAAAAGATCTGCAGTGAGGGGCCCCCCATGCGGGACGAGGAAGATGAATCCATCTGGTCTACCATCAAGTTGAAATCACGGCAGAGACCCCCCTGCCGAACTCGGGACACCAGACGCTTAACTCTATTGAGAAATCGAAGTTGGTGAGTATTAGGTGCGTAGACTGAAACCAAAGTGCACAGAAGATTATTTAGATGGCCCACTAAAATCAAATATCGACCCTTAGGATCGATCCTCTCCTCCAACAGTTGGAAATAGACCGTATGTTTAAAGGCAATTAAAACACCCCTAGATTTAGAGGAATAATGCAATTGAAATAACTTAGGGAAGCTAGGATTGCTTATCCTAGGAGCGTCTTTGCTGAGTAAGTGCGTCTCCTGGACACATAGGACATCACAGGAGAGGGACCTAGCCTCAGACCATAAAAAAGATCGTTTGCTAGGGCAATTCAAGCCCCTAACATTAAGAGAAGCAAAAGTAATAGCCATGACGCACAAGGACAAGCAAGCTCAAAGCTGACTTACCACCCCAATGGAGAGAGGTGAGCCCGCACCGCTCTGTAGCAAAGGAACAGCCATTATCATCCTGCCATAGTAACAAGACTAAATACACAACCTGCAAAGAAAGGAGAGGGTAGAAGCACAGAGTGAAGGGGAGGAGACATATCACAACAGACAGAAACCAGAGGGTGAAAACGAATTCTCCACAATCTACTGAAGGCGAGCATCATTTGCCTGTAAATAAGTGGGGGAATAAACAGTCAGTCTCAAAACCGAGCAGCAGCAAGTATCTGCAGCCAAAATCAGGACAGGAACAAGAACCAAGTCACCCAACAGAAGGAGGTTGAAAACAAGCATTTCAGCGGGCAATCTTCCTACATTTGTTAACCGTATGCCACAGTTCTTTGATACGGGAAGGAGCAGCCTTAGGAACATTTTCCAAATCCGGGAGTCGAAGATTCCATCTCTTGAGAAATTTGTAGCCATCTTCAAAAGATTTTAACACAGAGACCCTCCTTGTGGGAGACGAGGAAACGGACTGAAAAGCCCCATCTGTACTTGATCTGGTTGTCTCACAATATGGCTGTAATCGGGACCAGAAGTCGACGTTGTTGTAGAGTAGCAGCCGACAAGTCTGCGTAGACAAATGTCCTTATAGATATTCGGGAGGGAATCTTTTTTCCTAGTAGCTTGCATGAACATATCTTTAATAGGAAAAAAGTGTATTTTTGCAATGACGTCTCAAGGAATATCATCAGCCAGATGGTGAGGTTTGGGAAGCCAGTGCTCCCGATCTATAATGAGATCTCTTGGGGCAGAATTAGGCAAGACGGCTTTGATAAAGTCCTGCAGGTAGGACACGAGGTCCGTGTTAGGGATATATTCAGGAAACCCTCTGAGTTTCATGTTATTCCGCCTAGACCGATCTTCTAAATCATCACTTTCATTTGAAGTTGAGTAATGGCATCCTCATGCTCATAGTGAGCGTCAATGAGTTGGTTATGGGACGAAACAAAGTCAGCAAGTTTAGATTCAATATGATGAACTCTACCTCCCAGATCTTGTATGGAGGAATGAGTAGGAGCCACTAAGGAAGCAAAACTTTGCTGCAAAGACCAATGAAGGGTCTGTAACATGGCTTTCATAGAGGATTCCGTTACCGGGGCATCTGAAGTCGGCAAACCCTCTAGAAAATCGGGAGGAGGTGTGGTATGTATAGGGTCAGGAGAGCCACAGCCTACCTGTCCCGCAGGAGAAGGCTCAGAGGACAGACGTTGGTGTTGTTTGCGCGGGCTTCCGGATTCAGGTGAGGCCGGGGAGCATATGGCACCTGAAGGCCCTCCAGAGTTATGTGTTCGTGCTACGGATGAGGGGTCTCACCGTCGGATGAGGGGCTAGCAGGAGAGGTTCTGCAGATAGAGGAGCCGGAGTGACGGGACACAGGTGGTACCTAGCTGTCTTCCTGACAAGGCCTCAGGGGTGTCTCCTGAGTCCAAGGCCGAGTGTTGCGAGTAGGCGCCATCTTGGCTGGACTCAGAAGGTGATTGGAAGAAGAAATCCAGCAATTTGGACGGGCCAGCCGTGGTTTTTCGCTTCCGGACCATCCTGGGATAGATACAGTATGGGTTCGGAACCAGCACAGAGCGTTCGCGAGGTGCAGTTGATGTGGAGTCGCTAGGGTGACAGAGAGCTAGCTCAGTCTGCAGCCATACAGCTCGGCAGCCAGACCACGCCCCTAGATAATATTTATTAATGTATTTGAGTAGTATGACTGTCTGAAAAGCAAAGCATTTCACATTTTGAAAACTGCAAATTTTTCCAAATTTCAATCAAATTTCTTATTTTTTTTTTATAAATAAATGCAAACATTATTGATCGATGTTTACCACTAACATGAAATACAATGTGTCACGAAAAAAACTCTCAAAATCACTTGTGTAAGTTATAGCGTCTCAAAGTTATTGCCATATAAAGTGACACATCAACTTTGAAAAATGAGGCCTGGTCATTAAGGTACTTTTAGCCCAGACCCTTAAGGGTTTAATTGCCCTGGTATACCTCCTTATACCTTGATGTACTCTATATAGAGTTACCTTTCAAGCTCTGTTATGCACCAATTTCTGGAAAATAAATTAATCTAATATCTGTGGGGTCCAAATGCTCGCTATACCTCTTGATAATTTTTTAAGGGGTGTAATTTCCAAACTGAGGTCATTTGTTGAGGATTTCCACTATTCTTTCACAACAGGTATTCAGCACATGCGACATGGTACCTGAAAGCTATTACAGCAAAATCTGCCCTACAAATATTGTTCTCTCCCACTGTGTGACCATACAGCAGTTTATATTGACATGTAAGGCATTTCTTTAGTCAGGGGAAATTGCTTAACAAATAATAGATGCTTTTTCTCTTTTAACCCCTTGTAAAAATTAGAAATTTGGTGCCAAATTGACATTTTATTACAATTTTCACATCCATATGGCAAAAAAAATTCAGTGAAACCGCTTTTGCTCACTATGCTCCTTGATAAATTACTTGAGGGGTATAGTTTCCAAAACATCATGGGTCATGGGGGGGGGGGGGGTGTTTCCACTGTTCTGGCACTTCAGGTACTCAGCCAATGCAACATGGTGCTTGAAACAAATTTCAGCAAAATCCCAACAGCGCTCCTTCCGTTCTGTACTCTACTGTGTGCCCATACATCAGTTTACATCCACATGTGGGCATTTTTGCAGTCAGGAAAAAATGCTTAAAGTGTGGGGTGCATTTTTTCCTTTAACCCATTGTGGAAATGCAAAAATTGGAGTTAAAGCAACATTTTATAGAAAAAAAAAAAAGATTGCTTTCCATTTTCCTGCCCAATTCAGTGTAACACATGAAAGGTCAAAGTACTCACTATACCCCATGATAAATTCCTTAAGGGGTCTAGTTTAGAAACTGTTCTGGTACCTCAGGGGTTCTGCAAATGCAACATGGTGCCTGACACAGATTTTAGCAAAATTTGCCCTCCAAAATCACAATAGCTTTTCTTCCATTTGGCATGCTGTCGTCTGCCCATACATCAGTTTACATCCATATGTGGGATAATTTCGTGCTCGGGAGAAATTGTATAACAGATTGCGGAATGCATTTTCTCCTTTAACCCCTTGTGAATGTGTAAATTCTAGGGCTATGAATATATTAGTGACAGAAATTGAAAAGTGTCATTTTCACCTCCATTTTGTTTTAATTGCTATGAAATGCTGAAAGGGTTAATAAACTTCCTAAATGCTGTTTTGAATAATTTCAGGAGTGCAGTTTTGAGAATGCGGTGGTTACTAATAGAGATGCCTTTCAATGCCCTTTCAGAACTGAACTGGTCCAAAATGGGCTTTGGAAATATTCTTGAAAATTTGGAAAACGACTGCTTGACCTTATATCATCTGAAAAAAAAAAAAAAAGGTGATTAAAGTTTCATGCCAATTATATTATATATGTAATTTGAGTAGCACGACTTTCTATATGAAAGGCATGCAATTTCAAAGTTTGAAAACTTAATTTTTTTCAAATTCTTAACAAATTTCCTATTTTTTCATAATTACAGACAAAACATGGACCAAAATTTACCACTGACACGAAGTAAAATGTGTAACAAAAAAATCTCAAAAACACTTTGATAAGTTATTACCACATAAATTGACATATCAGATTTGAAAAATGAGGCCTGGTCCTTAAAGGGTTTCTATCATTTAAAAAAAAAAAAAACATTTTTAAAACTAAAAGCACGTAGGTATATACAGTGCCTTGCGAAAGTATTCGGCCCCCTTGAACTTTTCAACCTTTTGCCACATTTCAGGCTTCAAAGATATAAAATTTTAATTTTTTGGTGAAGAATCAACAACAAGTGGGACACAATTGTGAAGTGGAACGAAATTTATTGGTTATTTTAAACTTTTGTAAAAAATAAAAAACTGAAAAGTGGGGAGTGCAATATTATTCGGCCCCTTTACTTTCAGTGCAGCAAACTCACTCCAGAAGTTCAGTGAGGATCTCTGAATGATCCAATGTTGTCCTAAATGACTGATGATGATAAATATAATCCACCTGTGTGTAATCAAGTCTCCGTATAAATGCACCTGCTCTGTGATAGTCTCAGGGTTCTCTTTAAAGCACAGAGAGCATCATGAAGACCAAGGAACACGCCAGACAGATCCGTGATACTGTTGTGGAGAAGTTTAAAGCTGGATTTGGATACAAAAAGATTTCCCAAACTTTAAACATCCCAAGGAGTACTGTGCAAGCGATCATATTGAAATTGGAAGGAGTATCAGACCACTGCAAATCTACCAAGACCCGGCCGTCCCACTAAACTTTCATCTCAAACAAGGAGAAGACTGATCAGAGAGATGCAGCCAAGAGGCCCATGATCACTCTGGATGAACTGCAGAGATCTACAGCTGAGGTGGGAGAGTCTGTCCATAGGACAACAATCAGTCGTACACTGCACAAATCTGGCCTTTATGGAAGAGTGGCAAGAAGAAAGACATTTCTCAAAGATATCCATAAAAAGTCTCATTTAAAGTTTGCCATAAGCCACCTGGGAGACACACCAAACATGTGGAAGAAGGTGCTCTGGTCAGATGAAACCAAAATCGAACTTTTTGGCCACAATGCAAAACGATATGTTTGGCGTAAAAGCAACACAACTCATCACTCTGAACACAAACATGGTGGTGGCAGCATCATGGTTTGGGCCTGCTTTTCTTCAGCAGGAACAGGGAAGATGGTTAAAATTGATGGGAAGATGGATGGAGCCAAATACAGGACCATTCTGGAAGAAAACCTGTTGAAGTCTGCAAAAGACCTGAGACTGGGATGGAGATTTATCTTCCAACAAGACAATGATCCCAAACATAAAGCAAAATCTACAATGGAATGTTTCACAAATAAACGTATCCAGGTGTTAGAATGGCCAAGTCAAAGTCCAGACCTGAATCCAATCAAGAATCTGTGGAAAGAGCTGAAAACTACTGTTCACAAACACTCTCCCCATCCAACTTCACTGAGCTCGAGCTGTTTTCCAAGGAATGGGCAAGAATTTCAGTCTCTCAATCTGCAAAACTGATAGAGACATACCCCAAGCGACTTGCAGCTGTAATCGTAGCAAAAGGTGTCCCACTTGTTGTTGATTCTTCGCCAAAAAATTAAAATTTTATATCCTTATGTTTGAAGCCTGAAATGTGGCAAAAGGTTGAAAATCTCAAGGGGGCCGAATACTTTCGCAAGGCACTGTATAATAATAGTCCTTTAATAGTCCCACAGTGGGGAAATATAGCCTTTATAAAGACTATTCATTTCCAACCTTTATTTTGCTGGTCCTCGCTGCCGTTTTCAAATTATTCTTCTTTTTGTATTTATGCTAATTATGCTCAGGGAGAACAGGGGACATTCCCCCTGTGCTCAGAGAACAGCGTCATCATCGATCCCAGCACTGCCTCTGTCTTTTCTTCCTGACGCCTCCGTTGTCATTTCTCCTCCTCTTCACTGCGTCAGCAGCTGACGAACGCCACTTCGGGAATCGAAATCCTGCACATGCGCAGTCGGCTCTGTCACTTTGGGATCGAGCAGAGCCGGCTGCGCATGCTCCGTCTGCCATCTTGTTTCCATTACAACACGCTCGTATAGTTCTATGGAACACTGAGCACACTGAGCATGCTCAGTGTAGCTATATATATCTATATACACATATACATAAACACACACAATATCAATAGGATTGTGTGCTAAGGGAACACGGACAACATACATCCCTTAAAAATGGTGAATAAGCCCTTAAACCTGAGTCCACAACACAAAAAAAAAAAAAATCACACAAACTGAGAAATTTACTAAAGTTGTAAGACTTTAGAAGACAACCAAAGATGCACCCCTTTGCTATTTCTGAGACCCGCTTGCCATTTTTAAAGTAGTCATCCAGTTTTAAACAACTTTTCATAAGTGAATAGGACTATAACGTCTCTGTCTGTTTGGGTCTCTGCGCTACCCTCCGCTCGCACACTGCGGCGAAGGAGGCGTGTTCAGTTTGATTCCTTGCTTAGTCCTGAACTCTGTCCTAGTGCTGCTATGTAATTGAATTTCAGCCACACCCGTCTCCTGCACCTTGTTTCTTTTTGCTCCTCAAATAGTTAATCTTAGACTTGCCTGTGTTATTGACAGCCTGTCTACCAATCTAGTCTGGGGCAGGTCATCAGCCCACACATGGTCGCTGGCTATTGAGATTCTGTCCTGTGACTTTGTCCCTGATAGCAGCTCTTCTGTTATTATTGTATTCTTATTCCTGACCTCTGGCTTTGACTATTCTCTTGGATTTTGTTTTGGTACTCCATTGCTTGACTGTTACCGACCCCTTGGATAGCTGACCTCACTTTTGTTGTTTGTCCCGTCTGCGTTCTCTGTTGTCACTTATTTAGTGAAGGGATCGGCTCCAAGTTGTCGGCTGTCACCTAGGACAGTCAGGCAAGTAGGCAGGGCCAGTGGGGAGGTTCAGTTTTAGGGCTCACTGTCTTGTCGTGCCCCTCCCCCCAGGGTTCTGCAGCAGCACTGGAGAATTGCTCAACTGGCAATTCCCTTACTAGTACATTGGAATATAAGAAATTTTATTATATATCTTAAGATTTGTTTCCGTCACCACTTAAACTGTTCTCCTGCTCCTCATTTTCAATCTAACCGCTTGTTTACATTTTATTCCTCTTTGTATTCACCTCACAAACCGAGCTCTATGGAGAAAGGAGGGTGGAGTAGGATGCTCCTGCCCAATGGTTAATTGATTTTTTGCCTCATTTCCTGTTGTCTACAAACCTAGCAGTGTTAAAAGCACACAGAATAGTAGAGTGTAAAAGAAATTATTTGAGTGTCTTTTGTATCCTATCTTCTTTATAGACTAATATGTAGAAAAAGTAACTCTTGCCTGAAAAGTGGAGAAAACATATATTACAAAGTTCCATATGTTAACCTGTACCATATATTTATGAAAAGTTGTAACTTTAAAGAAGTTGAATGAAGAGGGAATGCCTCAGCCTGTCAGTTTTACTATATTTGACGCCAAAAAAAAAGAAATACACACGTGGACAAAATTGTTGTTTAATGAAAGAAAAACCCACAATGGTCACAGAAATAACTTTAATCTGACAAAAGTAATAATATATAACTACATGTTGACAAGCCACAAAGCTTCTGGGAGAATGTCCTATGGACAGATGAGACAAAAATCGAAATTTTTGGCAAGGCACATCAGCTCTATGTTCACAGATGGAAAAATGAAGCATATCTTGAAAAGAACACTGCACCTACTGTGAAACATGGAGGAGGCTCTGTTATGTTCTGGGGCTGCTTTGCTGCATCTGACACAGGGTGTCTTGAATCTGTGCAGGGTACAATGAAACCTCAAGACTATCGAAGAATTCTAGAGAGAAATGTGCTGCCCTGTGTCAGAAAGCTTGGTTTCAGTTGCAGGTCATGGGTCTTGAAACAGGATAATGACCCAAAACACACAGCTAAAAACACCCAAGAATGATTTTCTAGATCCCATGTTGTTTTTGCTAAGTCCTGGAAATGCCAGTAAATTGGAATTCCCCAAGAAGTGACCCCATTTTGTAGTGCATTTTTAGGGTCCCTGAAAAAAGTTAATGGCATCCAAAAACCAACAATCTAAATTAGCAGTCGAAAAGCACATGTGCACCCTGCTGTGTGTCCAAACAGCAGTTTATGTACACATGTATGACACTGTTGTACCCCGATAACGTACTTAATATGTACATTGTATGTCATATGTGGGTATAAACTGCTGTTTGGGCACAGAAGGGAAGGAGCGCTAATTTGGTTTTTGGAGCAGTTTGATTTTCGGATGTCAAACCACTTTTGCAGTAAATTGCCAGTAAAGTGGAATCTGCAGACATGTGACTCCATTTTTGAAACTACACCCTTCAAGGGATTTATCAAGTGGTGTAGCAAGCATTTTTAACCCTTGAGTGTTGCATTCATTTAATGTAGTCCAAAATCCAAAATTAGCGCTCCTTCCCTTCTGTGGCCGACTTTGCCCAAACAGCAGTTCATACCCACAGATGACATTAAGTACTTATCATACATGTGGGCATAAACTACAGCTTGGGCATACAGCAGGGTGCAGAAGGAAAGGAGCGCACATGTGGCTTTTGGAGAGCAGATTTAGAGGTTTGGTATCTGGATGCCATGTACGAGTATAGTGGAATCCCCTAGAGTGACCCCATTTTGAAAACTGCACCCATCAAAGAATTTATCAAGGGGTGTAGTGAGCATTAGTATCCCAGACATGAATGCACAGCATACATTCCCTTCCTGCCGCAGCCAGTTTTGTCCTAAAGATATACCGATTTTGTTTTTTTGGTCGTCACATTGTACAAGCTATAATTTTTTTTTTCTTCTGATGTAGCCATATAAGGACTTTTTTTTTTGTTTGTGAGATGCATTTTCTAATGACACAATTTTGGGGTATCTAACTTATTAACAACATTTTATTAACTCTTTCTGGGTGGATTAAAAAAAAAAATCAATTCTGGCATTGCTTTTTTACATTTAAAATTTTTTGACCTTCGCCATACAACATAAAATAGAATTAAAATATACCTTTTAATTCATTATCTAGTATGGCCCTCCATGGCAGCACCAGAGGAGGTTGTATCTCCAACCACTATTAGGGACAGGAAAAAGGCACACAAGATGTTAAATAGCCCCTCCCTCCTCAGTGTATTCCAAATGACCACTATTAGTATATCCTAAACCAAACCAAATATAGTCTAGACCAAGAGAGGGAAATCAGGGTGCTGTCATAGAGGGCTATACTAGAAACCGAATTACCAATTAGTACTAATCCTATTTTCTCAAATGCCCTCCATGACAGCACCACAGGAGGAATGCCAGATAACTATTTTCTTGGAGGGACTATCACCTGAAGGACCTTCCTTCCAAAAGAGTGGTCTGATGTGTGAGGTTCATTTTGTAATGTTTAGTAAATCTATGGACCAAAGACCTAGTAGCTGCTCTACAAATTTGATCTAAGGCGGCATCAGCCCTTTCAGCCCAAGAAACTGACATTGCTCTGGTATAATGAACTTTAAGGTGTTTTGGTGGAGATAGGCCTTACAAATTGCATTTTTAATCCAATTGGAATGGGACTCTTTGGATAGTTTTTGCCTTTGTTAGGGCCACAAAACTGAATAAAAAGATTATCATCCTTTCTTCAGCCTGGATTTCATTCACTCTCCTGGCAGATGTTATGGCAACCGGAAAAGCCGCTTTCCAGGACAGTTCTTTGATATTAGCATTAGGAATTGGCTCAAAAGGGTCTAGATATAGGCCCTTAAGGACCATGTTGAGATCCCATTGTGGATTTAAAAATCTTCTTCCTTGGGAGAAGTCTGCAGGCCCCAGAAAAAAATCTTTTGACCCAGCGATGTTCCTTCAGAGTACTACTAGGTTTTAGACCCTTATCCAGACCTGCTTGCAAAAAATCTATGATTTTTGCTATATTTGGATGGTTGATATCAGGAACACTACTGCCACACCAGGAAAGGAATTTCTTCAACACCTTATTGTAGATAGCGTGGGTAACTTTTTTCCTCCCGGCCTGGAAGGTTGAATAACCAACTCAGACAGTCCTCTTGATTTCAGAAGCCAGGCTGCTAACTGGTGTTTTTGAGAATATGGATGAAATATCGGTCCCTGATGTAGAAGGTCTGGAGCTAACGTAAGCACCATTGGAGCTGCTATTTTGAGGTTATTTAGAAACTCAAACCACGCTCTTTTGGGCCATACCTGGGCTATTAGAATGATCTTCAGATTCCCCCTGATCATCTTTTGCAGAACCCTTGGAAGTAAAGGAATCGGAGGGAAAGCATATGCCAGGGTGAACTCCCAATGGTGGGAAAGGAAGGTTCTCTTGGGTTTAGTGAAAACAACTGAGGAACTTTTGTATTTTGATGATTGACAAATAAGTCCACTTCTGGAGTCCCCCAGATCTGACAAACCTGCTGGAAGATTTCTGTCTTTAGACTCCAATCTCCTGGATTTAGATGTTTCCTGCTCAGAAAACCTGCTTGGCAGTTTGAAGATCCCTTTAGATGGAGAGCCAAAATGGATTTTAGACGTCTCTCAGCTCATGACAATATTTGTGCTGAGAGAGCTTGAAGATTCCGCCATTGAATACCTCCCTGGTGGTGCATAAATGCTACTGCGGTTATGTTGTCTGACAATATCCTGACATGAGAGTCTTTTATCAATGGTCTGATTGCTTTTAAGGCCTCCCATACTGCCCTTAGCTCCAGGAAATTCAAGGAATGGCTGGGGAGAGCCAAAGGCCATAACCCCTGTAATGTTTTCTGAGAGAGAATTGCTCCCCAACCCAATCTGCTTGCATTGCAGTAATTATAATTACTGGAGAGGGGTTCCAAGAGATTCCCTGTTGTAGATCTTCTTCCACCATTGAAGGGAAGCTTTCACTTTGTGAGAGACAAATCTTCTTGTCTAATGACAGCTGATTCGTGTCCCAATTTGATAGCATCAGGGATTGGAGATCTCTTGAATGAGCTTGAGCCCAGGGTACTACATGGATACCAGGTCATTGACCCCAGTACTGACATTGCTTCTCTTATGGATACTTTTGTCTGAAAGACTATGATTTTGGATATGAAAGCCATTATCTTGTCTGGAGGAAAAAAAGACATCTGGAGATGGGAATTGAGCATGATACCCAGAAATATTTTGTGATACCTTGGGACCATGTTGGATTTCTCCCAATTTATGATCCATCCTATTTTTTGTAGTCTGACACACTATCTGAACCTGCTTTTGGAAAAGAGGCTAAGACTGGACTAAGATTATCTAGATAAGGAATCACTACCAGATTTTGTTTCCTAAGGAAGGATACTAATTCCGCCATCACCTTTTTAATATACTTGGAGCAGATGATATTCCAAAAGGGCGGGCCTGAAAGTGGAAATGGAGTGTTTCCTCCCAATGCTGGACTGCAGATCTTAAACATTTTTGGTAGAGAGAATGAATAGGGATGTGACATTATGCATCCTGAAGATTGATGGTGGCCATGAAATGGTACTGCCCTACCAGGGGAATTGTAGATTTTAACAATTCCATCTGGAATCGACGATAAACTATATATTTGATTAAAGTTTTAAGTTTATAATTATTCTGTATGCCCCACTTTTTTTATTTAATTTTGCCATAAACAGATGGGAACAGTGACTTTCCCTATCTCTAACCTGGGAACAGGACAAATTACTTCCATGTTCAGAAGTTTCTGGACATCATCCATCAAAGCCAGGTGAAGAGTAGGAGATGGTACGGAAGTAATCTCCACTCTTTTGGGGGGATAAGTTGAAAATTCTATTTTTAAACCATTTGTTATAGAATTCAGGATGTACGGGTTGGATGTTATTTCTTTCTAGGGTACGGCATACCTGGACAAACTGCCCCAACCTTCCCGGCATCATTGTTTATTGGGGTTAATAAAGAAGACATTTCTTCCTTTGCCCCCCTTAGGGTAACTTCATCTTTCTGTTTAACCCTTGGTTTTATATTCAGGATTGTATCCTAGAAAGGGACGAAATGGCTGTTTTTTCTTAGTAGGTTTTGCTTCTGGAAGCGACTTCTTTTTATCCATTACTTATTCAAGCAACGTATCTAATTCGGGACCAAAAACATATTCTCCTTGGAAGGGAATAGCACACAGCTTCTGTTTATATATTGGGTGACTGTCCCACATTTTCAGCCATAATGCGTGGTGAGTTGTATTTGAGAGGACCCCAGATCTAGATGCAATCTTTACAGACTCTGCCAATGCGTTTGCTAGGAAGCCAGTGGCCTTCTGTAGCAGAGGAATGGAGGACAAGATATCTTCCCTTGAGGTGCCTTCTCTAAAATGAATTTCAAGTTGGTCTAGCCATCTATACATAGACCTTGCCACACAATGATAACCTGTAACAGGGCTGAGGAGCACTCCCATGTTTCCTAAGAGGCTGTCAGTTTTTGTGTCTAGTGGGTCTTTAAGTTGAGGGAAGGGAAGCGTTGTCTTTTTCCCCCACTTTAGTGACCTGTATATTAATTTTTGCCACTTCGGCCGAACCTTTGATCTTAGACTCATCCTTAATTTCCTGGGACAGAAACAGCCCTTTTCTCTGGATGTAACCACTCATCCTGAATTAGACCCTCTAAATTCTCGTGAATGGGAAATACAAATTTTTTTCTTTGGCCTAAGCCCTGCAAACATTTCATCATGAACTGTTTGCTTATCCTGAACTACTTCTATATTCATGGTGTTTCTAACAGCAGAAATAAGATCCTGAGTAAATTCAGATGAGAAGTAGTATCTTCTATCTTCAATATCTGAAGGGCCCCCAGGTAACTCCCCTTCCTCAAGGAAATCTTCAGACACAGATGGGACATAATCATCACTATCATCCGAATCTGGTTCTGTAATTAATTTCCTTTTCTTAGCTGCAGGTTGTGGTTCAGCAAAGGAAAAGGTGTGGGAAAAAGAAGCTAGGGAGGATTGGATTTCATGCTGAACCATCTCTTTAATTTCCTCCATTAATGACAGCTGTTCCTCTTTAATTATTTTTCCAGTGCAAGATTGAAAGATTTTTTGGATTTTTTTTTCCCACAGATGGCACATTTAAGTACAGCCTACTTCTTAGATTTGGAAGATACATTTTTAGCTTCTTTTTCCTAAATAAATATTTCACAATAGAAGAGAACTGAGAACCCCAATAAACATACCATGTAACAACCCATTACCAGATTACTCACTGGGTCTGGGGGTACGCCAGGCTCATACGCCACTTTAGAGGACTCATATCCAGGCATTATGACAGACAGACACAGATGGTCCTACCTTGAGAAGAAAGCCTCTTGGTCTGGGTTTTTTTTAAAATCGCCTCCTATGTCTCTGGTCCACCTGCTCCTTCAGGACACCAAACTTTTTAAATTTCCCTTTTTTTGGCGCCTTTTCCCAAAACCCAAAGTGCGTCACCCGATACCTGAAGTAACGTTAACGTGCATCTCAGAGTGGAACGCAGGTTTCGGCAGGCAGGGTACACTACAGACCAAGTAGTCTCCGAGAAAGGACAAAGGCCTGCACTACTCAACTCCACTTTTACCAGGATGACGCAGGAAGAGATGGTACCACCGAGACTCTGAGGAGAAATGCCGCAGAACTGCAAGGATAGCTGCACTGGACCCCCCTCTGCCAGGTAAGTACACACACAACACCTCGTCTGCCCACTAATAGGGACAGGAAAAACACTGAGGAGGGAGGTAGGAAAGGGCTATTTAACCTCTTGTGTGCTTTTTCCTGTCCCTAATAATTGATACAAACTTCTGTGGTGCTGTCATGGAGGGCATTTGCGAAATAATATTTTACCTTTATTTTATGGGTCGGTACAATTACGACGATACCAAAGATACCAAACTTATATAGTTTTTTATGCGTTCATAATTTTGCAGAATAAAAATCCATTTGGGGAAAAAAAAATCTACTATTTTTCCATTGCCATCGACTGAGACACAACATTTTTATATTTCTATTGATGTTGCTGGTTGAGCACTTTTTATTGGTACCATTTTGGGCTAGATATGACTTTTTGATCACTTTTCATTCCACATTATCTGGGGCGAGATGGCAAAAATGTTTACTTCTAGTGTTTTGTTTTTTTCCCTGGTGTTTACTCTGCGGGTTACTAATGGTTTACTTTTATTGTATAGTATGTTACGGACACAGCGATACCAAATATGTAGTTTTTTATACTGTAATGTGTGTTTTTATACTGTATAAGGGAAAAAAGGGGCTTTTTTTTATACTTGTAAATTTTTTTTTACATATTTTATTTCTTTCAATACTGGACATGAACCAACAATCTCTTGATCGCTAGTTCAGTGTTATACACTCCAATATAGAAGTATTGGAGTGTATAACGGCTGTAAGCCTATGCTTATGCATAGGCTGACAGGCATGATGAATTGATCCTGAAGCTGGATCACAAGACTGAAGGAGATAACACAGACCTGGGGCCATGGAACAGGCCCCGGGCTGTTGAATAAGGATCCCGCCTCCCCCCCCCTTCCTGGAGACAGCAGGGGGCAACCCCTTAGATATTGCAGTCATAATTGACCGCAGCATCTAAGGGGTTCACACCCCCCGATCGGAGCTCAACTCCGGCTGCGGGTATTACACACGGGTGTCAGCTGTTGCTCAGCTTTTGAGTGGGTGCCATTAAAATGACGGACCAGTACGTCATTTTGCGTTTAAGGGTTAAAAAAGTGACAATTTCGGGAGGGTTTTTGCAAATTTAATGTAACTGTTAGGTGGTTACATGAGCCTAAGTTAGAAAAATTTGTGACAATTAAATATCTTTACCATGTATGCAACATAACATAATGCACAAAATGACCCCCGTGAATAACATTTGTTCCCTGCATATAATATGACCACCATACATAAAGTGTCTCTTCCATATAAACAGGACTCCCATGTAGAATACGACATCCATGTAGAACAAATTGCTATGTATGTAGTGCCTCTTCGTTCAGGGTAAAGATGAAGCAAAAAAATTCACCTGCTTTTTCCAGTAGCTGCATTTTGTTCTCAGCTTGGAGGTTTCAAATTTTTGGGGGAGATATGTTAATAAACTGACTGGATAAACACCTGCTCTATTAGGTAAATGTTTTGGAGTTTTTATTAACGATGTTCCTTCATGCCCATTTTCCAGGAGTATTGACAACTGTGGCATAAAAATATGAGAGGAAGAGGGAGGAGATAGGGCTAGGGGTTTAGCTTTTTTTCCAGAAACAACACATCCCTTCTATCCAGGTTGTACCTGGTACTGAAGCTCAGCCTTAATTTACATTTGTATTGATGACATGGAAAGGAGATGATTCTTGTCCATATTATAGTCTGTGATGTCATCAGTATTTCTCTCATGTTGCAGATACAAATATAGATATAAAACACAGATCTTTATCTTTCAGATGCCATTGACATTTATGAGAAGAATGTGATTAGAGCCACATAAATCACAGGTTCATAGCTCTAACAGGTGGGACAAACGTGAATGAGATCCTCACATCAGGATATGCTTCAGGAAGTGGGTTAGTGTCCAGGATAAGGCGTCACTATGATGGAGGAAGATTACTAGGGTCTCACCTCCCTCCCTTGGATATGAAGCCACCAACATACACCATTAAAGCTTTATTGACATCTAATTAATGCAAAATAGATAACACACTTATGGTACAGTTTATCTTACATAGAAAATTTTGGAGATAATTGCATAAATATCTATTCAAAATGTTTACATCCAGCAGAATCATTAAAATCTAAGAAAGAATAACAAAGTATCATACAGAGAACATCCATTTAAGGGAGGGATCAAAGATATATATGAATATTTATTTAATATAATTAGATCCTCAGACACATTGTTATCCTTATTATTACACTTTCTGGGCTGTACAGTGCATGACCCTGACATAGATGCACCGCACCAATCAACCTCTCTATTCACAGCTGTAACAGCACTGGGTGCTTGGCGCTTTATGTGCAGTACAGTAGTTTAGGAGCTTACAAAGCTTCAGCTTCAACCATACTATGTGGAACACAGCTCTCACTTTTCAGTTTGTATGATAGCATACATACCAGCCTACTTTGAACAAGTCTATGTAGAAATGCAGCTATGGAACACTAACTACATAGAGACACCACACATTAAGGCTAGTTTCATACAGAGTTTTGCTGAAAATGGCCACATCTTTCATGGCATGGTTGTGTATTTCTTTTTCTTTTTCCTCCATAGATACTAAAGGCAGCTGTTACATTAAAGTCAACAGAGACTTTAATATAACAAATCATTATCTGTGGATGGCTTTATTTCCCCTTGGGATTCTCTATAGAATTTGAAAAATAGAAAGAGAAAAAAAAAATAAAGTACAAATTTAGATAAAATAAAAAAAAAACATTTGAAGCTCATGGATTTTTTTTAGAAGCATAAGTAAAAAAATGTATGTGTGAAGAAGCCCTAAAGTGTTTTTCATGCCTCCAGGCAAGGTAAAGGCCACAGAGTGGCAGCCGCAGGTCGATGGGGTTTTCAATTACTTTATTACTGTCAATGGCCACTGCTGTTAAAACTACAGCAATAACAGAAAAACTGTGGGGCAGAGGTTCGAATACCTGTGTTAACCACTGTGTATGTTCATTTACTTAGGGTAACATTTTCAATTTAAAAAGAAAAAGACTTCAAATTCATTTGAAACACACATGCATTTTTCAAAATGTGTTTTTTCTTTTTTTTTTTTTTTTTTAAACAAACATAAAAAGCTTATGTATAATAGAACTATTAATGTGACCTAATGAGGAACAGGGGAACGGTCATAATAGAACAAGACATCTGCATCAAACATTGAAATGATGAAAGAAACATGGATAAGTGGCTGCACCATGAAAAGTCTGAAGGAAGCACCATAGTAAAGCATTCCAAGACTGTGGCAGACAAGTGGGCACAATTATTGCTCTCCGATATTAGACTTCATAAGTTCAGGGTCACAAAGTATACAGGATGAATATGAATAATCACTAATAAATCATAATAATAAATCAACAGAGTGCCTTTATATATAATTAATCACAATGTAGGAGGTTATTGGGTGCCATCTGTCAGAAGATCTCAGCATAACGCAGCCTCTGGGAATAAAAGGAACATTAACCCAACAGAAAAAAACAATCCATACAAAGATGAACCTTAAAAAATATTCAGAAGCATTGCACCCAAAGTAGAAAAAATAAAATCTACAATATATTTTGTCATATACTTCTAAAAGTACTGGACCCAGAGTCTGCAGAGGATACTATCGAACCATACAGAGCCAGGACAGTAAAAATTGCCTTCCTCCTTCGTGCTGCGTACGAGTGCTCCCGGATAGTCACAAGCAATTATGGACATCGACCACCCAGCTGTTCTTCTGCTATCCAGATCCTGAACACAATCCCAACTCGCAGGAAAAACTTCCTCAGAACGGCACGGAGCTCCGGGATCAAGTCAAACTGAATGATTTCACATAAGTGGGGGTAATACTTTGAGGTGTGAGCCCTGAACTATAGAGAGAAGAAATCACAAATAAGAATACTGCACACATCACCTACTTATATCAAGGGAGCTGCAAACTCTACAGTCCACAGCTTATAATAATGCAGCACAGTTATAAGATGAACCACTAACACTACAGTCAACAGCATACAGAGAGCAGTAGCAATAGTGTAGACATGAGATGTATGACAGTAGTACAGATAATCCTTCCTATCTTCCTTCAAGTATTATTACACAATTATCCCATGTATCTTCCAATCACAACAGCTTTTTCACTTTTATAATAGGTCTATCAGATGACTTGAAGGGATTGTTCAGCAGTAAATCAACTTTTCATACTGACAGCTTATTTAAACGCAGAGGTCATCAGCATGTGATCTTTGGGGCTCCGATGCACTCCCTGTTCACTACTATAGCTTCCGGCGACTAAAAGCAGGGTTCAGGTGTCACACCCTCACAGATTACAAATAGGTCATCAGTTTGAAAAAATGTTTAAGGGCCAGAAACCCCTTCATTCTAAAGCTCCACATTGTAGAAAAGCTGCTTTTTTGAGCCAAAGTAGGGAGTTGATTTACCAGAAGGGGAAAAGTGCTTCTTTTATATTTTCCCATTTCTTTTCAAGTCTCTTGACTTTGGCTCAAAAACCTCAGTAAAATCTGCAACAAAAAAAACAGCTTTTCTCAGTCATGGAGCTTTAGCCTTAGGCTAAGTCCTCACACAGTGATTCGCTGCCAAAAAATGCTGTGTTTTTGGGTTTGTTTTGCAGTCTTTTTACAGAAAGTCCGCAGAGTTTTCCTCTGTGGACTTTCTGTCTCTATTATACCTATACGGAAAAAGCCAGCATTTCCTTACGTAAATAATTGACATGCTGTGATTTATAAAAACGCAATGGTTTTTGAAATCGCAGCATTTCTGCTGCAGATTTTTTTCTGCTGCAGATTTTTTTCTGCAATGTGTGGATGGGATTAGTCATCCACTTTGTAGGTACTGTAATACGCAGCGTTTTTTGTCAGGATGTTTTCACCGTGGCCAAAATGCTGCGTATTATTGTGGGGCCCTGGCCTTAAAGAGGTTTTCCCATCCCAGTTTCACTCGATCTCCTGTCACTTCTCCACTCCACTTCCTGGTTTCAATGGCAAATTGATGGCTTAGACCAGCCTCTTAAGAAGAACAGTATGTTTGTTCTAAACTGCACAGTTTTCTCTGGATTTACATACAAAGATAACAGAGAAATTGACTAGAACCCATAAAGGCTTTATTACAGATGTCAGAACCCTGATGTGACTAGAAACATGTTGATCGGCACTCATTTGCATTGGTTTAATTACACAGACCAATACAAATTGAATTGGGGAGTAAATCTCTGCTGCGATTGTTTCCCCATTCGGCTGCATGGTTTTTCAGCAGCACTGCTCTGATTATACAAAGCGATGTACTACTGGCAATATGCATTATTTATCCTGCATAAAAGATGTAACCTGCCAACCAAGGACCGTTTGCTTGTTCATAAGCAGCATAATGAGCAGTATCTGGCAAACAGAGCAAGGTAAATAAAGCAATGTATTGATTGAAACACTTTAGTTGTTTAAATATGATCCTGGGGATGGGAAAACCCTTTAAGTTAGTAGGCTTCAGCCTTTTTTTTCATTATCTATATAGTAGAAGGCGGTTCACAGAAACAAGTATAGCTAATGGTCAGAAAATAGTGATTTTTTTTTTTTTACTCACCATAAGAACTTTATCTTGTTGAATTCATTGCTTTGCCTATGTATTCCAATACCCCTCCAACAAATGAAGTTAATCAGTTTTGTGTAAAAGTAGTAAGAAAAAAATTGAACCCAGCATAGGACAGACAGAAAAAAAACACTGCTCATTTTCTAGGAGGAACCACCCAAAAATACAAAAAGGGTCTGGGTTTACGTCAAACCAAAGAGACAAGTTGGAATCTGTAATGCCAATGAACCAAAGAAAGGACCATATTGCCTTAAGGGTCATGAGTAAAGGAGATGTACATAAGAGGACAGGCAATTCCAAAATCCTTCAGAGAAGTTACAGGCATTTTTTTTTTTTTAAATATAGATAATGACATGGAAAATGTGATAAAACATTTTTTTAAAACCCTCAAGATTCTACATATGTTTATCATAAGATGATTAAAAAATAGGTCATTTTATGGTGACCCATTTCCTTTAAGTAGGCCAAGTCTAGACCCTTTTCCAGGATTCTATCCTTGCTTCAAAAGATAGAAACTGTTGTTTGTACCAGGAGGAACTATGGAGGAAGTTCACAGCTCAATGTCCAATCCCTGCACATGAACCATTGAGAAGGCCCAATGCAAAATCTGAGAAGACTCATGCATTGGTGAATGGAACAAATGGCGCAGCAGATTTCCCTCCACTACTCTGTACCTCTGGCGGATCAGCCTTAGAGAACAGCTCATGTAATCTCGTAGGGAGCCAATACCAGTTTGTGAGGAGTTTCAAACTTGGTTCCTGAAAATGAAGTTAATAGATTCTTTATGCTTCAATAGGAATATATACGTTCCATTTGCTCCGTTGTGAACGCAATTCCCAGATCTGACTCCCACTTGAGCAGGAAAGCAGGTTAGGCAGATCTATCAAGTGAGTATAAGCAATTGACAAAGTATGCCTCAACAACTGAGCACTGTCCTGCAGCTCCCTTATTTTCTTCGGGGAGGAAGTCCCGCCGCATGTGACCACGACGCCAATCAGCCGTCTTAACAAGACACGGGACGTCACTACCTGAGATGTTCCTGGGTCCTTTCCTTAGGCTGCTGATTGGAGAGCACTGGTTGTTTAGCAAAAAAAAAAAAAAAAGAATGATTGTGCTAAAAAAAAATCAGCTAATACACATAATGAAAATGAAGTAACTAAGGTATGCAAACCTAACCCCAAAAAATTCTTTAAAGCTGAGGCCCCACATTGTGGAAATAAAGTTTTTTTGCTGTTGCAGATTTTGCAGTTTGGTTGCATTTTTTTTTTTTTATCAAAAGCCAAGAGTGCCAAGTGCATTGTTTATATTTACCATTCCTTTTGTAGCCATTCTTAGCTTTGACTTAAAAAAGTAGACTTTTTTTTTTTTTTTTAAACTATTCAAGCCTCTCTACTGCCTCCATTGAACAGGCATTGTTCGGTGAGTGGTTGGAGGGTTTTTTGAGTGAACAGAGCCTAAATGGGAAGTATTGTATCATGGGACCAGACTGTATACAAATAAACATGCACATATATATATACACACACACATACATACATACAGTATATACATACATATACACACACATACATACACACACACACCATATAAATAAATATCTATACACATATACACACACACCTATATATATATATATATATATATATATATATATATAATATAACAACACACACACACACATAATATACACAATTATACAAATATATACTCAAATTTATATATGCTGCATATGTATACATATTATTAATTATTATTATACTAACACATTTTAATTACTGTATTTTTTGGACCGGACCATAAGACGCACCTAGGTTTTAGAGGAGGAAAATAGGGAAAAAAATTTTGAAGCAAACAAATGGTAAAATTTTTAATATATGGGAGTTGTAGTTTTGCAACAGCTGCAAGGCCACATTGACAGGTGGCCCTGCCGCTGTACGGGGAGGCATAGGGCATATTTTTTTGCGGAGCCAGATGTTCTTTTTAGTTATACCATTTTGGGGTATGTCTATTGCTTAGATCACTTTTTATTCAAAACAAAGGTGAAACAGTGAAAAAAACAGTAGTTTAGCACTTTTGATTTTTTTTTCCCGCTATGACGTTCACCATAAAGGAAAAATATTTTTATAAGTTTGTAGACTGGGCATTTTCGGACACAGGGATACCTAATGTGTAGGTGTTTCACAGTAATTTTCTACTTTTATATGTATTCTAGTGAAAGGGGGTGATTTAGACTTTTATTTATTTTTTTATGTTAATTTTTTTTTTTTTTTTTTTTTTTTTACTATTTTATTAGCCCCCCCCCCCCATTAGGGGGCTTGAACCTGCAATCATTTGATTGCAAGTCCCATAGACTGCACATAGACATAGACCGATCATAGACCTGCCGCAATAGTAA
The DNA here is from genome assembly GCA_947044405.1 of Leptodactylus fallax. Taxonomy (NCBI): domain Eukaryota; kingdom Metazoa; phylum Chordata; class Amphibia; order Anura; family Leptodactylidae; genus Leptodactylus; species Leptodactylus fallax. Next base: position 1,325,434 of record CAMRHE010000437.1, on the reverse strand, counting down.
CATTCCTATGACAGGCCTGGGAGCCTTCATAAAGCTCCCAGCTGTCACAGGAACAGATCGGCTTCTGCAATCTAGACGCGCGGGAGCCGGTCTGCAACTTCAAAGGTACGGTGCCGGTGGCGACTGGCTCTGGGGGCTATTTTTTTACTTTACGGGCATTATCTCCGAGTCTACGCTGTACATTACAGCGTGAGACCTGGTAGCTATAGCGACCGCTCTGCAGCAGAGCAGCCACCATTATCTTTACAGACCCGGCATCCGCCGTAATAGCATGGCAGATGCCGGGATGGGTTCACTGATACCCGCTCCTCCGATCCCAGGGCCAGCATATCGCCCCACTCCTGCCGCTGGAGGAAGCCCTGCTGCAGGAAGCCGGTGGCTGTGACCCCGCTCCTCCGAAAACCCACTCCCTTCCCCCAACATCCACTTTCGGACCATAAGACGCACCCCCCCCCCCCATTTTCCTCCCAAATTTGGGGGAAAAAAGTGCGTCTTATAGTCCGAAAAATACGGTATATAGTGCCAACATGTTCCACAGCACTTTACAAATTGTAGGGTTCAAGTATAGACAAAAACATACATTACAGAGTGATAGTCAATTCACACAATGGGACTGAGGGTCCTACTCGCAAGAGCTTACAATCTATGAGGTAAGTAGCATTGCTTATACAGTGGTCCAGACATTTTTGTGATAGAGGTTACTTTCATTACACATAGCAATAATCCAAGAAAGAAAAGTAAGAAAGCACTCAAAATAATAAAAAAATACAAAAGGAATTTTATTGAAATACAAAAACAGTATAAAAATACAAAACAGAAACAACAGTACAAATACCTATGTCAGCATATGTAAAACGAAAAAGGCAGAGACTAAGTAGTATGAATCAAATATGAGGAGGATAACATACAAACATGCATAAAGTATATAGCAGTATATAAATGCAAAGAGTACTAATGGTTAATAAAGAGCAAGTGCATGTGTAAAACTCCTATATAAATGCCCAATGTATCACACTATACATGTATTTTGCAAAGTCAGTTACATGGTATAAGACCTAAACATACCCATAACACAAATGCCACTGCCTGCTGACAAAACCCACAAGAGAGGCAGAGGCTAAGTAGTATAAATAAATATAAGGGAGATACCATAAACCATGCATAAAGTATATAGCAGTATATAAATACAAGGGGTACTAATGGTTAATAAAAAGCAAGTGCATATATAAAACCCCTATATAAATGCCCAATGTATCACACTATACATGTATTTTGCTAAATAAATTACATGGTATAAGATCTAAACATACCCATGACACAAATGCTGCTGCCTGCTGACAAAACCCAATGCACGTTTCGGCACACAAAGCCTTCGTCTGGGGGTGGTGTCAATGGGGTGAAACAGAAGCTTATATAAGCAGTATAATCAAGGCCAAACTTTAGAACTGGTGTGTTGCTACAAATCTCCATACCAATAGTAATACATGAAAACCATCCTGAAGTTACCTGATTGTTATGGCGCATGCCCAGGCCAACAATACCCCTTACTACCACGTCACCACGTCCGCGCGCTTGACGTGGGTGAGAATCACAACGTGATGACGTCATAGTCACGAGTCCCAGCCACACCTCGCGATATTGCGGATAGGACACACGGGAAAGGGGTAAGAGAGCCAGGCATGCGCACAGCAGGTTAGGTGAATAGATGAAATAATACAAAAGGTGTGGAGGGTCGCAGCAGACCAGAAATATATATTGCTACAATTGCAGGAATAGATAAATACATCCAGAGACCCATAGATATAAAAACTATATATAAAGTAGCAATGAACACACAAATAGTGCCATAGTTGTGAAAGAGAGGTTATAAAGGACCTGAAATTTTTTTTTCACTTATTTGCATATTCTCTTCACACTTGTTTTGCATATAATTTTTATTTATGATTTTGTTGAGTATTTATTGCTTTTGCACTTGTCACTTTAAGCACATGTCACTTTTTATAAGTATTTGTTCTAGAGGACATATTTCAGGTCCTTTATAACCTCTCTTTCTATAGCATTTATATACTGCTATATACTTTATGCATGTTTGTATGTTATCCTCCTCATATTTGATTCATACTACTTAGTCTCTGACTTTTTCGTTTTACATCTGCTGACATAGGTATTTGTACTGTTGTTTCTGTTTTGTTTTTTTATACTGTTTTTGTATTTCAATAAAATTCCTTTTGTATTTTTTATTATTTTGAGTGCTTTCTTACTTTTCTTTCTTGTATTATTGCTATTTGTTGGTAGTAAGAGCATGATTTGTAGAGGGTTTCATTATGATAGATTTGGAGACAACACTTGTTGTTATTTATAAAATTTTCTCCAAGTTTTTATCTTCATGTTATGTGCCATAAAATTTGTTTTCATTACACATAATAAAGTTGTATGAGCAGTCACCAGTCAGTGTCCTTTAATGTGCAGATGTGCCTGGACATATAAAGTTACAGTCTGAAACAGCATCATATCTTGTGGGGAAATGCGGGAGTGTGAACAGAGAAGGGTTCGTTTTCGGGATTCTAACTGCAGAAGGGTTTACATTAGGAATTGTGATAGGCCTGTCTGAAAAGATGTGTCTTTAGTTTGCACTTGAAGCTGTAGAAATTGGGGGTTAATCTGATTGTTTGGGGTAGAGCATTCCAGAGAAGTGGTGCAACTCGGGAGAAGTCTTGGATACGGGAGTGGGAGGTTCTAATAATAGAAGATGTTAGTCTTAGGTCATTGAGTGAACGGAGAGCACGGGTTGGGCGATAGACAGAGATGAAGGAGGAAATGTAGGGAAGTGCAGCATTATGGAGAGCCTTTTGGATGAGGGTGATAAGTTTATATTGTATTCTGTATTGAATAGGCAGCCAATGTAGTGACTGACACAGACCGGAGGCATCGCTGTAGCGTCTAGACTGATAGATGAGCCTGGCCGCTGCATTCAGAATACATTGTAGAGGGGAGAGTTTAGTGAGGGGAAGACTGATTAGTAAGGAGTTACAGCAGTCAAGGCGAGAGTGAATCAGGGCGACAATAAATGTCTTTAATGTGTCTGTGGTAAGGAAAGGGTGATTGGATATGGGGGGGGGGGGGGGTGAAGGAAAGATCTGAGTCAAACATAACCCTGAGGCAGCGGGCGTGCTGCCTAGGAGTTTTAGTAAGGCTGGAGACTGCAATGGAGATATCAGGGACAGATCTATTAGATGGTGGAAACAGCAGTAGTTCAGTCTTTAAGAGATTCAGTTTCAGATCGAGTGAAGACATTATATTTGAGATAGCAGAGAGACAGTCACTGGTGTTCTGTATTAGTGCAGGGGTGATGTCATGGGATGACATATATAATTGGGTGTCATCAGTATGAAGATGGTACCAAAAGCCAAATCTGGCAATGGTTTGTCCAATGGGGGCTGAGGAGAGAGAGAAGAGCAGGGGGATTAGGACCAAGTCCTGAGGAACCCCAACGGCAAGGGAAAGAGAGAGAGCCCGCAAATGATACACTGAAAGTGCGGTCTGAGAGATAAGAGGAGAACCAGGAGAGCACGGTGTCCGTGAGGCCGGCTGAGTGGAGCATACATACACACGTGTATATAAGTAAATATGTATATGCATCAAAATATGAGAAATGGTAAAAATGGTCCAAATACACATAAAAATGTAATTGGTTAGGTTTGTTCATTCATATAACAAGCATTTCCTGACTTTTAATCACATTTTAATCGCAGCATGTCAAATATACCCACAGAAACGCTAGTGGTTTCCCTATAAGTATAATGGAAACAAAGCGCTGTGAAAAGCGATGCAGGAAAAACCGTGATGCATTGCCGCTATGGTTTTACCTGCAACGCTTTTTTGCTACGTGGGGCCTTGACCTTAAACATATAACTGCAAAAAAAACAAAAGGTCGGACTTTGCAAAGGCATTTGACTGTCTCTCAGACATTAAATGGGTAAAATCAGGTCCATTAACATGGAAAATATAGTTTGGAGTTGGATAGAAAATTGGTAAAAGGGTCAATGACTGCTTCCCAAGACTGGCCCTCTGTTATAAACTGTGTACACCAGGGTTCAGTGCTATACAGTAACTTATTTATTAATGAATATAGAATATGTGATTAATATCACTGTTTCTATTTTTGAAGATGACACCAAGCTATGTAGTAGAGTGCAGTCTACAGATGATGTACATAGGTTACAAGCAGACTTGGACAGACAGTGCTTTGCCATCCATATAACAAATGAGGATCAGTGTGGATATTTGTAAAGGTATGCATCTGGGCAAGGACATAACTAGCAAAGACTGGGCACCACCCCCGCCCTCCACGGCATCACTTTTTCTGCAGCGTTTTTCACTGCATTTTCAGATTTTTCCTCTGCAGACTTTCTGCCCCTATTATACAGTGGGGAAAAAAAAGGATTTAGTCAGCCACCAACTGTGCAAGTTCTCCCACTTAAAAAGATGAGGCCGGCCTGTAATTGACATCATAGGTAGACCTCAACTATGAGAGACAAAATGAGAAAACAAATCCAGAAAATCACATTGTCGGATTTTTAAAGAATTTATTTGCAAATTATGGTGGAAAATAAGTATTTGGTCAATAACATCTCAATACTTTGTTATATATCCTTTGTTGGCAATGACAGAGGTCAAACGTTTTCTGTAAGTCTTCACAAGGTTGGCACACACTGTTGCTGGTATGTTGCCCCATTCCTCCATGCAGCTCTCCTCTACAGCAGTGAAGTTTTGGGGCTGTCGCTGGGCAACACGGACTTTCAACTCCCTCCAAAAGCTTTCTATGGGGTTGAGATCTAGAGACTGGCTAGGCCACTCCCGGACCTTGAAATGCTTCTTACAAAGCCACTCCTTCATTGCCCAGGCGGTGTGCTTGGGATCATTGTCATGCTGAAAGACCCAGCCACGTTTCATCTTCAATGCCCTTGCTGATGGAAGGAGGTCTGCACTCAAAATCTCACGATACATGGCCCCATTCATTCTTTCATGTACACGGATCAGTCGTCCTGGTTCCTTTGCAGAGAAACAGTCCCAAAGCATGATGTTGCTACCCCCATGCTTCACAGTAGGTATGGTGTTCTTTGGATGTAACTCAGCATTCACTCTCCTCCAAACACGACCAGTTGTGTTTCTACCAAACAGTTCTACTTTGGTTTCATCTGACCATATGACATTCTCCTAATACTCTTCTGGAATATCCAAATGCTCTCTAGCAAACTTCAGATGGGTCCGGATATGTACTGGCTTAAGCAGGGGGACACGTCTGGCACTGCAGGATCTGAGTCCCTGGCGGCGTAGTGTGTTACTGACGGTAGACTTTGTTACGTTAGTCCCAACTTTCTGCAGGTCATTCACTAGGTCCCCCGTGTGGTACTGGGATTTTTGCTCACCGTTCTTGTGATCATTTTGACCTCACGGTGTGAGATCTTGTGTGGAGCCCCTGATCGTGGGCGATTATCAGTGGTCTTGTATGTCTTCCATTTTCTAATTATTGCTCCCACAATTGATTTCTTCGTACCAAGCTGCTTGCCTATTGCAGATTCAGTCTTCCCAGCCTGGTGCAGGTCTACAATTTTGTTTCTAGTGTCCTTCCACAGCTCTTTGGTCTTCACCATAGTGGAGTTTGGCGTGTGACTGTTTGAGGTTGTGGACAGGTGTCTTTTATACTGATAACAATTTCAAACAGGTGCCATTACTACAGGTAATGAGTGGAGGACAGAGGAGCCTCTTAAAGAAGTTACAGGTCTGTGAGAGCCAGAAATCTTGCTTATTTGTAGGTGACCAAATACTTATTTTCCACCATAATTTGCAAATAAATTCTTAAAAAAATCAGGCAATGAGATTTTCTAGGTGCCTCTCATCTTTTTAAGTGGGAGAACTTGCACAATTGGTGGATGACTAAAATACTTTTTTTCCCCACTGTACCTATACGGAAAACGCAAGCGTTTCCACAGGTATAATTGACATGCTGCAATTTTCATAAATGGGGAAAAGATGTTCCAAGTAAAATCCCCTCAAAACACAATGGGCACTCCCTCCATCCGATTGTAGAAAGAAAGGTTTAATCTCCAGAGGCGACAAGTCTTCTTCACCATAAAGACTTGTGGAATAACCTACCACAGGAGTTGGTCACAGCAGCAATAGCTACTTCAAAAAAGGCTTAGATGCCTTTTTAGAGTAAAATAGCATTGGATTAAAGGGGTTGTCCCCTTTGCTCTGGTGTCTACCTGTGATGTTCCCGGGCCTCAGCAGCCTAAGGTAACCGACATCACAGCTGGAAAAGCCTTCCGGTAAAAGAAGACAGTGGAGCAGCAGGGCCGGACCACGCTGGGAGGCACCAGAGCATCTGGGGACAGGTATGTATGTTTTTTTTGTTTGTTTGTTTGTTTTTTCACCTTCCTCGGCCTATTATAATTTTTTTTTTATTTTTTTATCCTGGACAACCTCTTTAAGTTAATAGCTTTGGTCATGTTGCCCCGTGCTTCACTGCCCCACTTCACTTTCCTGGTTTAGATGTATTACTTGCCCCTTCCAGAGCATCAGGAAACCTGGCCAGATGTTTCACATCTACGTTAGCAAAATAGACTGATAGAGCACTGTGTGTGGACTTTTCCTGTATTGGGGATTACAGCTATATGGGTTCAGAGAGAGTTCTTGTTGAGATTTGAGAATTTAACATGACAGATTTAAAAGCTCTTAAAAGATGTGGAGACAGGCTGTCACTCAGCTTTTTGTAATATAGTAATGGCAGTCCATCGGTTCAAGGGCTTTACCAGTCTGTGTCTGATTGGCCTTGCCAGTTCTTCCACAGTGATTTGCGTCCCTAGAGCCTTAATCTACCTCACCTTTGTATGTGATGCCAAGTCGGCAAGGTAGCTTCTAATACATAATCTGAAGTCTGGATTGTTTAGATCTGTCAATTATAGGTTGGCGTTACAGTCTTAGAATGCCCCTGCAATTTCACCTGGGAGGTGGAAGCTCTCAGTCTGAGTGGGATGAAGGGGTACAAATGTGGTAGGCGCGTAAAACTCTGTCAAGTGAGTGGCTTCATTTATTGCTATATTCATCGAAATATCTCCTACATTTATAGAGTACTCTCTTCGCTTTAGCCATAAGTAAAAAGTGTAGTTCTCCCTGCGCTTTGAATAATTGGGCAGATTGTCTAGGTTGCATTTATGGATCACTTCCAGGCCTTTAATACGTAAGAGCAGGGCAAAGATCCTGGTCGATTATTCATGTTTGAGACAGGGTCAGTGTTTATGTAGCATCTCTTGGATTACACATTTGTGGGCTTCCCACAAGTACTAGGATTTACAGAATCTGTGTTCTTGGTCACAATGTAGTATGTGAGCGTTTGTCGAACTGCCACAAGAATTTACATACTGTATTGTCCAGTAATGCTTATTTTCCACTGCCACTGAAACAGGACTGTAAATGCACTATGATTGACTGTCTAGAGCATGGTCTGAGAATGTTTTAGAGTCCACATCAGTGGAGAGAAGGGCATGTACATGTTGGTTGCAAAGAAAAATTCTCGATTACATGCCGTGCAGTTGAGTAAAAAGAATAGTCTCTACCCGTTGGATGGAGAAGTCTACAAGTGTCAATCAGTTGATGTGGAGAGTATGTCATATGAGCCAGCTCTGTATTTGAGACACAAGAGATACACGAGGAGACCTGGGACTATGAAGGCCTTTCACCTTTAATGATTCCACTATTAATTGCCTCTAAGTGCAAGCAGACCAAAGTGGATGGTAGGGAGAGAAAAAAAAAAGGGGACTGGAGGGAGAAAAAAAAAAAGAGAAAGGGAGTGAAGAAAGAGGTATTTGAAGTAAAAGGAAGAAGGAGAAAACTACAGAAGATAAATTAAATGAAACACAGGCAGGCCTACAGATCAAAGGTCATAAAGTAAAGCCAAAGCATTAACCTTGGCGGAGGAGTGGCAGCAAAACCTCAGTTGAGAGAGACAGGTACGTAGAAAACGATAGTTGAGCCCAACTGGGCTACGAGTGCAGTCTAGCAGCATTCCATCCCCAACCGTAACAGAAGCACTTGGGGAGGAAGGCAGAATGTAGATTGTAAATTCACGATAATAAGAACAGTAAGCAGATTAAATGTAGTAAATATAGTAAACTTATAACGTGTCATCAAACAATACTTATACATGCAGACCTTAACACAAGTGTGGATATCCATGCAGTTTTGTAGAGAGGACTCTGGGTGGTCTGGTTCTTAAGGAGTCCATGAAACATAAAGTTACCCAACTTTGAGCCAGGGTGCTGTCAGAATGGCATTTGTTATAGTACATTCTGGTCCTCTTGCCATTAACCATCGTGTGGACGGGTGCTAGAGAGGAAGGTGAGGGTGCCATACATATCTGGAACGGTTGTCCCAGGTAACTGACAACGTGGCAGAGGGTATATTAACTAGGAGAGGCACGAGAGACCAAATTGTACATCTTGGTTGCATCCAAGTCATCTAATTTAAGATGCCAGGAAAATGAAAAGTCAAGAAGAGCAGCTCTGAGGCAGGTTTCTGCACTCCCAGAACATTAGAGCATTGCATGGTCTAGGTGTCTGACAAGAGAGTGGAAGAATCACTTATTGTTTTTAGATCTGGATAGAGAAAGCTGGCATTGTACGTGTGTCAGGAATTGGATGGCAGCTGGGCACACAGGTCTGGACGTAAAGCCAGAAACAGGTACCTATCATCTTTGCCTTTGGGGGACAGGAGCAGACCTACTAATTCCAGCACAGATAAGGGTTTTACTTGCATGAAATAGAAGAGTCCCTCCAGGTCATCATATGATTTTAGTATATTGGAGTTTGAGCTTTTGTGCACAATGAAATGGAAGGGATGACCCCAACGGTACAAGTCCCCTGTGTCTCTGACTAATTCGAGTAGGGACTGTAAGGTTCACCTCATTGCCAGAGTCCTAGCAGAAAAGTCAGGAAGCAAGATTACTGAGGTTCAATCTACAGTCACCGGGCCCCATGTCCAGGCCTCTCTCATGATGGTCTCTTTATCTGTATAATAACTGAAACGGGATAGAATGTCCCTATGGGTCTCAAACGATGAAGCCCCTGCCCACTGGACTCTGTAAACATGATAAATCAGGAACGTTTAGTCTATAGGCCTATGGGTGACTATGTTTATTATGACCATGACTCTATGCTTGAGGTCACCCTGCTGCCATGCTCAGGGATGCTCTTTAGCTTGATGTTATTATCACAATTTTCCTGGTCATCCTGGTGGAGGGAGTGGGACTGAAATTCTTCCAGATGTTCATCTACAGACAACTTTTCAGTTGTCAATAACTACCCTAATCCTTTGGTCACATGATCTGGCTACAGTTCAGGCACATTCAAATGACCAATGAATATCATGTTTTTCCAGTGGAAGTGACAACCTTTCTGAAAGAAAGCAGTCACGTTTTCTAATCCTGGATAACTCCATTAATCTAAAGTCAATTTGAGGATGAAATTCCATTGGCTTGAGTTTTAACTTTAATAAAAGAGTAACTAAGTCTTCTGATTAAGCCGTGTGTTTTCCTATATTTTTAACCCCTTCCCGACATCGGCAGTACTATTACAGCGGATACCAGGTCTTTAAAGATGGTGGCCGCTCTGCTGCAAAGCGGCCACCAAAGCTACTGGGTCTCCGCTGTAATGTACATTGCACTGGAGTGTGGCTCCCACAAAGTAAAAAAAAAAAAATGGCCCCCACCAACCCAATACCTTTAACTTTGCAGGCTGGCTCCTGTGCAGCGATATCGTGGGAGCTGACTTGTTCCTATGACAGCCGGGAGCCTTATGAAAGCTCCAAGGCTTGTCATAGTAATGTAGCGAATCTCCTATAGACTGCAATACAGGTGCAGGTTCAGGCCCCCAAGGGGGGGCTAATAAAACAGTGAAAAAAAATAATAAAAAAAAAGTTTTAAAAAAATTAAAAACCAATGAAAAACGAAAAAAATGTAAATATAAAGTTATGGTTAGAGATGATCGAATCAATGCTGACAAAGTGGAATTCGATATGTACTTCAGGAAAACTTCGATTCGCATTGAAGCCAGATTTCCTTATGATTCGTGGTAGCGAATTGCATTTTTTCTAAAATGGCTGCTGCACATGTTAGGACATGGGGCAAGGAACTGTGGGAACTCGGGATCACTCACAAAGGCATGCATGCAGCCAATCAGCAGCCAGCCAGCCCTGTCATGTCACAGCCCTATAAATACCCTCCACCATCTTAGGTTCAAGCCTTTTCAATTGTACTTCGTGCAGGGAGAGACGTCAGCAGGCGCTAGGGAAAGTGGTAGAAAACACATGAAATCTGATATTTTGCTCAATCGAAGTTCAGGAAAAGAGCATTAGAAGTGTATGGAAAGGATAGGGAGGAATTTATACACAGTATTGAAGCAGAACAGGGTTCATTTGGGTGTTTCAATACTACTACAACTTGCTGCACTGACTGCCATTATACTAATGCGACCAAAATTACAGGCCTTTTTGCCGTGTATTAGTGGTCAAAAAAAAGGATTATCCATTAATCTGCGCAGTTATCTGTTCTAATGCCTTTTCTTGGTGTTTATTAGTGGGGGAAAAAATAAGTGCCCTATTCACCATTGTGTGTTGAAGGGAGAAAATTACAGGCCTTTTTCCCTTGTATTAATTTAGTTTTCATTTACTTATTTGATCTAACAGTATGTCAGACAGAGAAGCAACAGGACTTGAACAGGGGAAGGGCACAGGCCTAAATGTTTCTGGCATAGGCACAGGTTGCAGCAGAGTAATGGGGCATGGCAGCAGGGGTCACTTCCAGAGGCCTGAGCTCCTAGTGTCAGCTAGCGGTCGTGTCTTGAACAGCAACCCATCGGTTCTAGAATGGTTTACTCGGTCATCCACTTGTTCCCAAGTCACATCAGACACCCCCAGACAAGAGTCGGTGGATTCGTCAGACACAACCCTTAGTTGGCATGGCCCGGGAGCAGGCCCTGTGCCCTCAACCTGCCTCTGTCCTTTTCTGTTCCCTCGGCCAGAGAAGTACTCTATACAGTGAGGATGAGCTACTAGAGAATATTCAGCAGCTACTGCCCAGCCAAAATCTGAATGAGACATCCGCCACTTCCTCCAGGAGGCGGGCAAGTAGTGATAAGGAGAGTGGCATGGGAGCTGGTGTTGTGAGCAATCAGGCTCCTGGCTCAGAGAGCGTTGAGGAGGACATCAGTGACGTGCAGACAGTACTCAATGTAGCCGATGGCAATTGGGAGCAGGGTGACGAAGGGGCTTCATCATCAGCGGGAGAAGATGGTGGCAGCTTGCGCATGAGGCAGCAGCGGAGCCAGCAAGTCGGTAACATGGTCGGGAGTCAGGAGGGTGGCAGCAGTAGGAGGTCGGGAGCCAAATGTGCTCGGGGTAGACCACCCGCTTTGCAGGAGCCAACCTGCCTGGAAAGTAGTGGTGCAGGGGTGCTACCTGCCCAGAAAGTGGTGGTAGCAGTCAGTTACTGTGGAGTGTTGGGGGTAAAATCACCTACTCATCGGTGTGGCAGTTTTTTGTTAAGCCGCCAGGGGAGGTGAACATGGCCATATGTCGAATCTGTGGGCAGAAGGTAAAGCGTGGCCAGGGTGCCAATGTTGGCACCACAGCCCTGCGTCAACATATGCAGCATCACCATATAGTGGCCTGGGAGAACTGTGGCTCCAATATGGTGGTCAAGCCTGCCGCAACAACCACAGCATCACCCAGTGGCACGCACCCTATTTTAGGCAGTCAAGGCTCCACCACCTCAACTAAAAGAAGCTGTGTGTCCTTCACATCATCTGCTGGTCCTGATGCTCCTCCTCCTAGTCAGTCATTGCATCAGCCATCCATCACCGAAGCAATTTCAAAGAGACAACAGTATGCGTGCACTCATCCAATGGTGCAGAAGCTGAACGTGCTCCTGTCCAAGTTGCTGGTGCTGCAGTCCCTCCCTTTCCAATTGGTGGACTCTGCACCTTTCAGAGAACTGATGGCTTGTGCCGAGCCGAGGTGGAGAGTCCCAAAGCCGTCATTTCTTTGCCAAAAAGGCAGTACCAGACCTGCACAAATATGTAGAACAGAAGGTGGGCCAGTCCTTGAACCTGTCGGTGTCTGCCAAAGTGCATGGCATCACTGACGTGTGGAGCTGTAACTACGGTCAAGGACAATATATGTTCTTTACGGCCCACTGGGTGAATGTGGTTCCTGCCCAGACACACCAGCAACTTGGTTAGATGACGCCGCTTCCGCCTCCATGTTCTCACGCCGTTGGTCCTGCAACAATGTCTGCATCATCCTCCACTATGTCCTCAACCTCCACTGCAGGGACAATTCACAGTGCACCTCCAGCATACCTCATGTGCAGGCGAATGAAGTCACACAGGGGAGGAACTGCTCTGTATCCTGCATCAATAAATCGAATCCTGGCTTTCTCCGTGACAACTCAAAAACAGAGCCATGGTGACCGACAACAGGAAGAACATGGTGTTGGTGCTGCATCAAGGAGGGCTGAACCATGCGCCCTGCATGGCACACGTGTTCAATCTGGTTGTCAAGTATTTCCTTAAGTGTTCCACCCATCAGCAAGACATCCTAAAAATGGCCAGGAAACTTTGCATGCACTTCAGCCACTTGTACACCGCCAAGCACACCCTCCTTTAGCTGCAGCGGCAGAACGGCCTCCCACAACATAGGCTGATATGCGACATTTCCACCCATTGGAATTCCACACTCCATATGTTGGACTGACTGTACGAACAGATAAAGGCCATAGATGATTTCTTGATGATCCAAGCGGACAGAGGTACTCCCCTGTGTAACTTCAATTTTAGACAGTGGCAGCTCATGCGTGACACCTGCCGTTTGCTCATGCCCTTTGAGGAGGCCACTTTATTAGTCGCCAGGACTACAGGATGAACAACGTCATTCCACTGATTCATATCCTGGAAAATATGATGGTAAATCTGGCTGTCGGGGACTGAAGATGTGGCACCTACACTTCACGGACACATGAGCCCTGTGGGGGCTGAACTGGAGGAGGACATTGGAGCGCAAGCAATGTGTAGCGAAATGGGTGGTTTTTCAACACAGGTCATAGGAGAGGAGGAGCAGCCAGAAGAACAAGAGGGAGATGAGGAAGATGAGGCAGATGACCCAGACACCGTGATAGTATGCAATGGAGATGGATGCAGGGAGTCCCTCCGAGTCACTTGCACAAATGGCCTGATGCATGCTCACTTGCTTGTGTAGTAACAGCCGAATTGTCACCATTCGGCAGAGACATGACTACTAGCTCTCCACCATGTTAGACCCTCGCTACAGGTCAAAACTGGGGGCCTTTTTTTTTTTTTTTTTTTTTACACCCGATGAGAGGGAGGACAAACTGAACTACTATAGATACATCCTATGCAGTCAGTTGGCCGGTACCCATCTGCGCCATCTTCCATCCTCTCACAGGTCTGACCGGGGGGGCCCTGGGTGCTCACCTTGCACTGCCATGGCTGCTGTGGGGGTGGCAGGATCAGTATCAGCAGGATCAGTATCAGCTCCATCAGCAGCAGCCTGAGCCTAGAGTCGCTGATGTTCAGCTTTTTGCACCCGAATAGTGAAGAAACTAATCACAAGCAGCTAGGCATAGAGTAGAACTTGAACTAGCAGGTGGCGGCATACATGGAGTGCACCCTGCCACCCGTCATCGAAGATCCGCTGGACTACTGGGCAGCCAAACTGGATTTGTGGCCGCAACTGGCCGAGTTTGCCCTGGGAAAGCTGTCCTGCCCGGCATCAGAGCAGGTGTTTAGTGAGGCGGGGGCCATAGTTACCCCAAGGATAACTCGCCTGTGCACCCAAAATGTGGAGAGACTGACCTTTGTCAAGATGAAAGCTCAAAAGAAAAAGACAGATGCCGAGCGTCACATCGTGTAAATCCATAGATACTGGAAATATAGGTTTTTTAAGTAAATCGACTGGTTGGTCTCTCACCTTGTTGTGTTGTGATAGAGTCACAACAACATAGAGAGCCTGGTATTAAATCCAAGGTGAGAGTGGCAGCTGGGTTCATCCTACGTTAACGAATGGATCGGAACGTCAGAGTGCACTAGAGAAACTGGGTACCATGGCCCAGATGGACAGCCCACGCTCTTTCACAGGAATTACCCGGTCACCATGGGTCATTTGTACAAACTTTCTATTTTGTATACAGAGCACTACGCGTTTCAGAGCTAAACGCTCCCTTATCACTAGAAGTCCCAGAAAGTTCGAGCTCCCCCTTCAAGTCCTGAAAGAGGGTCAAATGACCCTTAGTCCAAACTGACAACTCTGATGGCTCCAATTAGCATTTCCTTTCATTTGTAAATGTGGCCATTGTCTGAGGAATCTGCAGGGGGGAATTGTGTTGATCCACCTCAGGTCTTGTAAGAGAGTGTAAAGAAAAGAATGTAAGCTGCTCCTGAGTGTCTGCCCACCCCCCAGCTGCATTGTTGTGCTGGGAATATTTGCTAACACCTTAGCAAATTTGCATGCAGCCTTTTGTGCTGTGGGGGATGTGACTGCTTCTCAAAGTAGTCTGCGACTTGAAATCAAAGTACATGTGTAATGTCCTCCCATATCTTGGCAAGGACCCCAGTCGTCCCAGCGGGGAGAGACTGTCCGAAACTGTAGTGATGAGGCTGATGGAATCATTCATGGACAAGGGCAGAACTGTAACCACGAACAATTTCTTTACATCATTGTCACTTGCACAATGACTGCTTAGCCGGAAAACCACTATCCTCGGCACAGTCAACAAGAGTCGCCGGGAAATTCCTCAATCCGCTAGACAGATGGACCGCACTGAATTCACCACTCAGGTGTTTTCAACCACTGATGCCACACTGACAGTGTATGCACCCAAACGAAAGAAGGCCGTCTACATTCTCAGCAGCATGCACAGCGTGGTTGAGACTAAGGATACCAACAAAAGGAAGCCAAACACGGTCACACAATACAACCACACAAAGTGCGGTGTGGATGTAATGGACCAAATGGTGCGGGAGTACAGCCTGCATGCAGGAACACGGAGATGGCCATTCGCCGTGTTCTACAACATGATTGACATGGCAGCACTGAATGCTCATGTTCTTTATCAGGCATGCACTGGGGTGCAGGAGAGACGGGTGGACTTCCTGGTTGAGCTTGCAAAAGAGTTAGGTGGCTCTCATGTGACTGAAAAGAAGGCACACAAGGAGAAACTCCTTCGGCAACAACCTTCCACACCCAGCCCTGGCAAAAGGGCGAAGTGTCAGGTCAACCATCGATGCACGAACAATTGTGCAACTGAGAGATGTGTTTACTGCTACAAATACACGTGTGGCAAATGTACCAGGGACATACCCAGGCAGTGCCAGGTATGTTCCGACAGTGCAGACAGACTGCTGAGTGAGTGCTGAAATGCTAGTCACACAAGAAGGACATGCCACTCACACACACACACGCAGCCCCCCACAGCAGCCTATTGTAAATATGTGTGGAATTGTTTTATTCCTTGTATTTTTTTTATTATTTTCATAACAAAAATAAAAAGCATAGAAACAAATAACAGTTGTTCTTTTGTATATTTACATTTTTGTATATTTAGATTCAAGTCAATGGGTGCAGAAAAAAAAAAAAAAAAAAAAAAAAAAAACAAAAAAAAAAATCACAGCTACTTGCGATATTTTTGTGATCTGTCCCATTGGTCATATAGATCACTCCTCTGGGATTTTTTCGCACGAAAAAAATCGCACAAAAAAAAAAAAAAAAAAAAAAATCGCAGGAAAATCGCACCTATGAAAAAAAATCGCACGAAAAAAAAATCGCAGGTGTGCTTGGTGCCATTGAAATACATTGGCAAATCGCAGAAAAAAATTGCATCGCATTGCGATGCGATTTTCGCGCAATTTTTTTCCGCTAGTGTGCTTGAGGCCTTAGACCAGGGGTCGGCAACCTATGGCACGCGTGCCACTCTTGGCACGCGAGGCTTATTCCCCTGGCACGGCAGTGGACTCCTCACCCAGCAGTTTCGATCGGACCAAACACGGCCGAAACGAAACTGCTATTATTATACTGTGGGGTCTCTTCAGACCCCCGAGTATAATAAGCGGAGCCCCAAGGGAGATGATCAAACATAAAAAACAATGTACTCACTATTCCACGCTCCGCAGCCGCTCTGTACTCTTCGGGCGCTTCTGCCTGCAGGGGCCACTATAGAGCATAATACCGTGTGCAGGGACCACTATGGGACATATACCGTGTGCAGGGGCCACTATGGGACATATACCGTGTGCAGGGGCCACTATGGGACATATATCGTGTGCAGGGGCCACTATGGGACATATACCATGTGCAGGGGCCACTATGGGACATATACCGTGTGCAGGGGCCACTATGGAGCATAATACCGTGTGCAGGGGCCACTATAGAGCATAATACCGTGTGCAGGGACCACTATGGGACATATACCGTGTGCAGGGGCCACTATGGAGCATAATACCGTGTGCAGGGGCCACTATGGGACATAATACCGTGTGCAGGGACCGCTATGGGACATATACCGTGTGCAGGGGCCACTATGGGACATATAACGTGTGCAGGGGCCACTATGGGACATATACCGTGTGCAGGGGCCACTATGGAGCATAATACCGTGTACAGGGGCTACTATAGAGCATAATACCGTGTGCAGGGACCACTATGGGACATATACCGTGTGCAGGGGCCACTATGAAGCATAATACCGTGTGCAGGGGCCACTATAGAGCATAATACCGTGTGCAGGGACCACTATGGGACATATACCGTGTGCAGGGGCCACTATGGAGCATAATACCGTGTGCAGGTGCCACTATGGAGCATAATACCGTGTGCAGGGGCCACTATGGAGCATAATACCGTGTGCAGGGGCCACTATGGAGCATAATATCGTGTGCAGGGACCGCTATGGGACATATACCGTGTGCAGGGGCCACTATGGAGCATAATACCATGTGCAGGGGCCACTATGGAGCATAATACCATGTGCAGGGGCCCCTATGGGACATATACCGTGTGCAGGGGCCGCTATGGGACAAATACTGTGTGCAGGGGCAGCTATGGGACAAATACCGTGTGTAGGGGCCGCTATGGGACATAATACCGTGTGCAGGGGCCGCTATGGGACAAATACCGTATGCAGAGGACGCTATGGGACATAATACCGTGTGCAGGGGCCACTATGGAGCATAATACCGTGTGCAGGGGCCGCTATGGGACAAATACTGTGTGCAGGGGCAGCTATGGGACAAATACTGTGTGTAGGGGCCGCTATGGGACATAATACCGTGTGCAGGGGGCCGCTATGGGACAAATACCGTGTGCAGAGGCTGCTATGGGACATAATACCGTGTGCAGGGGCCACTATAGAGCATAATACTGTGTGCAGGGGCCGCTATGGGACATATACCGTGTGCAGGGTCTGCTATGGGACATATACGGTGTGTAGGGGCCGTTATGGGACATATTGCTGTGTGCAGGGGCCGCTATGGGACAAATACTGTGTGCAGGGACTGCTATGGGACAAATACTGTGTGCAGAGGCAGCTATGGGACAAATGCCGTGTGCAGAGGCAGCTATGGGACATATACCATGTTGAAGGGGCCGCTATGGGACATAATACCGTGTGCAGGGACCACTATGGGACATTATTCTGTATAACGGTGTGTTTTCTATATTAAGGATGTGTTTTTGCACAGAAAACTCCGGCTTTGTTTTTTTTTTGTGCAAAAATGCACCAGTTTTACATTGAATGAAAAAGTTCCAAATATAGCTGCATCCAGATACATAGTGTGTATTCACCATAAGGATGCCGCCATACGGGGCTCCTGGACACAATAAATTTACCACTAATTGGGGGCTGCACATGGACTTTCATTGCTTCTAATCAGAAAGTACAGGAGTGTCCCAGGAAATAGCAGTAAACGCATGTGTCCTAAAGCATCTGGTGGCAGCACTTCTGTGTTATGGTTTGTGGTATATGACTTTAGTTTAGGGGTCGTCAGACTTACAATTATTGACCGGCACTCCGAGTACCTCATCTTTGATTTTTTTATTAAAATCGGCACGCCGAACAAAAAAGGTTGCCTACCCCTGCCTTAGACAAATGCTTCTGGTCATTACTCACAGCTGTACCTTGCTCTAAAATTTCTAATTCTATTTAAAATATATAAAAAATGATTAATTGTTTCAGTGCTTTTTTGCTCCAATAAAACTAAACTTAATACAATATGTATAGTCTTTATATTATCAAATACAATAAACTGAATATAACTAACTAGACACTAAATGGCTAAACTCAATGGAAAACAACAACCTCCTGTGGTGTGACAGTAATGACCTTAATTACAGAACAAAAGACGGTGATTATAGGATGTTAGATAAAATCCTTCAGGTCATTCGACCCGTCTCTGGGTTCCAAAGGTAGAAATGTTAAATGACCCCTCTCTGGGACTTCTAGTGTTATCAAGTGCAATAATTCCTATTAAATCAATAAAAAATACATAAATAAAAATAAGATCATATAAAATTTACATACATAAAAAACTCATACGGTGCTTAGAGAAACACCATATGTAGGTAAAAACAACAAAACAACTAGCTGATATACTGTAGTTAGTCTAGAACACCTGTAAACTGGTGGGACATACAATTGGTATACAGATTCAATGGGAATAAACTGGGTAGCTATGGAAATAAAGATTTATATACATCCCAAAGATGCAGTTTTAAAGTCTTGTATAACATTAAAATAAAATACCTGTATTACAACTGGTATGTCATCAGTGTGCAATTTCATTAGGTGACAAGTCATCAGTGTGCTATACTATTTCATAACAACACATGCTGGGAGATTTTGCAGATAAAATAGAAAGTGAAAACAAAGATAGTAAATCCTACTAATAGTCCAATCTAGAGGGTATTACACATCAAAAGAAACAATATGGAGGGGCACTTACCCAATCTGGTAGCTTGTGTGTGTAAAGGAGTTGAGGAGAGTGCTCTCCCTTATATACTTCCTTGTAGACCAACTCTATTATGGGGAGAGCAGGGAAAAGCCCGCACTTGGTCACTAGATGGCGCATGCACACTTCTGCTGCATGTGTCACGCAAGCGCTTGGGGGAAGGGGAGGGAGAGTGTTGTCAAGATGAATCAGGTGTGGATCAGCCAGGATTTCCACCCACCAATGCCTGATGTATCAGATTAAATCATCCATGCTGCCTCACCCAAATGTTGACAAAAGAGACCGGTTTCTTCTGGCTACCTGCATCAGCTATTATTCTGATGCTGCTACCCGCCTGATGCTACACACCTGATGCCAACTGCTCCTTCTTACAGCCACCAATGTCAGCAGGTACTGATTGTGCCACCCATCTCCCCACTCTGTCACTTGGTCACTCTATGGCCACCTAAGGCTGCTGCCACCTCCACATTATGTCACCTTGCCACTCTGTGGCCACCTAAGGCTGCTGTCACCTCCACATTATGTCACCTTGCCACTCTGGCCACCTAAGGCTGCTGCCACCTCCACATTATGTCACCTTACCACTCTGTGGCCTCCTCATGAGGCTGCTACCTCAACACTATGTCACTTCTCACGCTGTTCCCACTCTCCCCACTCCATTACTGGGCCACTATTTTGCCTTTTTGGACTGGTTGATGTTTATGCTCCCATCAGAATTGGCTCATGATTTGGTAGCCAAAAGCAGGAGTGGGTACAAAACACAGAAGACATGCAAATATTCTATTCACGTGTCATCTCTGTTTTGTATCCACTCCTGTTTATTTTTGGTTTCAGCAATATTAATGGATTACAGACCAAATCCTGACCGAGTGAAGGCAGATGCTCAACAGACAGGATCCGTTTTTTTGGGGGGGGTTATTGTTCTGACGGATCAGAGGAAGGGCAAAATAATCAGTGCCGTCAACACAAACTTACTGCTGACACCCTGTCCACTCTGTCAGGAGGTCTCTACTTGTAAAAGCGTTTAATAGAACAGGTTCTGTAGACATCTGTCAGGAATCAGCAGACAACGGTGTAAAAGGAGTGCGCTCTTTCACACTACAGTAGTATTTTGGGCCTCTGCACGGTTCTTTATACCTGGCACTAACATAGAACTGTTGACTGAGTTCACACTTGAGTTAGTTGGTCAGTTTTGGCCCTGTAACTGGCCAATTAAGTGTGCAGTGGTTCTAAGAGCAAAGCCTGTCATGTGCGTGTCATACTGACTCACTGTATTTTTTCACTACCACAGCAGACTCCCTATGCGTGTTACTGCAATGCACAGTGTTCTACACCACTATACAGGCTCTCTGCAGCCAGGAAAAAGCTGTTTTTTAACGCGATTAGCCGCAAATTAATTTGGATAGAATCTTTTTGGAATTCGGCGACATCACTAAAAAAAAAAAAAAAAAAAAAAAAAAAAAAAGTGAAGTGTATGAAAAAATAAATAAAAAAATTAATAAAGCAAGGAAATAATGACTTAAAAAAATGCCATAAAAAGTGATCAAAAAGACATATGTACCCCAAGACAGTACCAATAAAAAGCATAGATAGTCCCACAAAAAATAAGCCCTTAACCAACTCTTTTTTTTTTTATATTCAAAAGTTTATTGAACAAGAAGTACATACTTGGCATCCTGCACAGAGTAAGAACATCTCACAGAATACAAAATATGTTCACAAAAGGTACATGCATATATAAGAGAGCTACATTCAACAAACCATTTAGTGGATTTTTTTTTTATATATATGAATGAGCGAGGTGGGGAGGGAGAAGAAGCAGAGGGGGAGAAAGATGAAGTAGAGGAAAGAGAAGAGGAGGGGAAAGAGCAAGAAGAAACAAGATAGCATATAAAAGGTTGGAGAATGGGAGGGGGGTAGAAGGTTATGTTAGTACTGGACAGAGTGGGGGAGGTATAAGAAAGGAGAGGTAAAAAAGAAAGAAAGAAAACAGAGATAAATGAGCCGAAGAAATGAGTGGCAGAAAGAGAGAGAAAAAGAAAGAAAAGAAAAATAAAGAAAGAAAGAAAGAAAGAAAGAAAGAGTGCTCCAATTCTCCATAATAAAAGGACTATGAATCAGGCCGCAATTGGTAGATTCCATTTGTTCCATGATCGTCATCTGCCAGGGTCATTATCTGGAGCTGAGCCAGGGGTCCCATGTTTTTAGATAGCGGGTGTGCATACACTTTATCCAGCTGGTCAGCTCTTCAAATGTAGCAATTTGGTTCACTTTGTTTTTCCATTGGTCTAGAGATGGCGCAGTGCATTGCAACCAGAGGAGTGCGATCAGTGACTTCGCAGTTGCAATTAAGTGGTAAATGAGATATTGTGAGGTTTTGGAAAATTAAGGTAGGGGCCTAATAAACACCAATAAATCTGGAGAGAGACAGAAAGAGGGGAATCCAATTCTCCGTATCTCCACCTCCACTGCTTTCCAGAAGGCAGAAATAATCGGGCAGGACCACCAGATATGAAGAATAGAACCAGTATCATTTTTACATCTCAAGCAAATGTCAGATTGAGCAAGACCGTGGAAATAAAGCCACTCAGGGGTTCTGTACCATCTGGTCAAGATCTTGTAATGGTTTTCTTGTAGACTCACACATATCGAAAGACCATATGAGTGACAGAGGGTGAATTGAAGTTCTTTGTGAGATAATGTTAAGTTCAGATCTTTTTCCAGCTAGTGATGAAGAAAGGCTTAAGCGTGGAAGTAGTCTGGACAAAAGCTCGTAGAAGATGTGAAACTTTCCTCATTACAGGTGTTTTTGAGACTATAATTTTTTCAAAATCTGTAAAGTCTCGTTGCCAGGAGAATGTCCTGTTGAAGGTCAAACAGCAATTTTCATATTGAGCTCTATGCAGGAAGGTCAAGCGAGGAGGCAGGATGATTTTCTCAATGGATGCTGCTGTAGGTAACTGTTTGTCTATACAAAGATCGCATAGTGGATAGGGCAGAAGCTGGGTCCAAAAATCCTTGAGGGGGTGCTTTATTTCACTCATCAAATAAGGCAGTAGGCCCATCGGCAAGTATAAAGATGGTGTGGGTGCAATTCACATACACCTCTCAGGAGTAGACTAAATTTCGGGTGGCGGAAGCGACTTGGATCCGGGAGCCATAAATCTCTTAGGACATCTGATGTATGAGTCGCCATAATAATTTTAGAGAGGGTGGGAGATTTAGATGGGCTGACTAGTTCCAGCCAGAGCTGAAGCTGTATTGCCACATAGTAACTCCTCATATCAGGTAGCCCTATTCTGCCCTCTGCTCTTGGGCGAGTCAGCACAGAATGTGCCATTCTTGCTCTCTTTTGTTTCCAAACATAGCGGGAAAATGAAGTTCTCAATGTCTTAAAGAATGAAGCTGGTAATGAGATCGGGAGCATCGGTAATTTACACAAAATTTTAGGGACAATATAGGCTTGCAGCAAATTCCTCCTGCCGAACCAGGAAAGGAGTGGAATATCATATGTCTTAAGCAGCGTTTGAATCTCTTGAAGCAATGGTGTGAAATTGGCAGCATAAATTTGGTTGATATGAGGTGTTAGTTTTACTCCCAAGTAATTAATGGAGTGCGTTGCCCAGGTGAAGGGAAGCGACCTTTGAAGGCGCTCTTTCAATGCCAGTGGCATATTGACAGGTAGTATTTCAGACTTGCCGTCATTAACCTTATAATTTGAAACTTCTCCATATTTGGACATCAATTTTTGCAGTCGAAGTAGTCCTGGAGACTACAAAAAGGATATCATCCGCAAATGCCGCTGCGGTAAGCACTGTGTCCCCCATCAGAAGGCCCACCACGTCCCGGTCTTGTCTCACCATTTGTAGCAAGGGTTCAAGAGATAATATGAAGAGAGAAGGTGAAAGTGGGCAACCCTGTCTAGTTCCATTGGAGATATTAAAAGCTGGTGAGAGGGTGCCATTAATTTTTAATCTAGCGTGTGGATTTGAATATAGTGTCCATATGGCAGAGATGAAGGGATCAAGGAAACCAAATTTGCAGAGAGTTGCTATCAGGAAATCCCAGTCTACTCTATCAAATGCCTTTTCGGCATCAACTCCCAGGAAAGTCAATGTAGTTCCGGTGGATTGTGCATAATCTATGGCCTGAAGGAGTTCGGCTGAGATGTCCTTGCCTTCTCTTGATTTAATAAAACCTGTCTGTTCTTCGTGAATGAGTGAAGGAAGAAGCTGTTGCATCCTCAAAGCCAGCAACTTCGTGTCCAAATATAACAGTGAGATCGGTCTAGAACTACCACATAGGGTAGGATTTTTCCCCTCCTTGGCAATCAAGGTAACAAAGGCCTCCTGAGCCTGCTTGGGTAAGGCGCCACCTTGCAGAAGAGCGTTGAGTGACTGTTGCAAATGCGGCAATAGAATATGTAAGAACATCTTATAATATTTTAACGGAAAGCCATCTGGGCCAGAGCTTTTGTCAGGGGGGAAAGCTAAGGATAGTCTTTCGTAATTCATCATCAGAGATCGGATTTAGAAGCATGGTCGCTTGGTCAGTGGTAAGATGTGGCAGCTGTATGGAGGAGAGGAAATTTTTAATGAGACCTTCTCTTGCACCTGGCTGCACGGTTGGAGCATAATCCTTGAGATTGTAGAGAACTGAGTAAAATTTCTGAAAAGTCTCTGCTATTTTAGAGGTTACTGTATGCACAACACCGTCTGGAGTTTTGACACTTGCAATGTGAGTTCTAGCTCTTGCTTTCTTTATCAAGGATGGCATCATCTTCCCTCCTTTGTTACCATGAGCATACAATTTATGACGGAAGTACAGCAAATGTTTCGCCGCTCTAGCATTCAATATATCCCTTAGCTCTTCACGTAAGTTTTGGAGGTGCTTCAAAGTGCTAGCTATCAATGATCTCTTACAAAGGCGTTCAAGTTTAGCAATCTGGTTAAGAAGGCTCTCAACCTTGGCTTGATTTGATTTCTTCAACCTGGTACAGAGCCCAATAAGAATGCCTCGAATATAAGCCTTGTGAGCCTCCCAAACTACTGTTGGATTAAGGTCAACTTGAAAGTATTCCGTCAGATGTGACTTCCAGTCTCAACTCCTCTACATCCAAAGCTGCTTTATTCATCCTCCAAGTATAGTCAGGACGTGGCAAAGGGGCAAGAGAGACTAATACTGATACTGGAGCATAGTCCGATATAGTGATCGAACCGATAAGTGGCTTTGTAGCATGTTGTAGCAAAGATCTTGACAGCAGAAGATAGTCCAATCTCTGAAAGGATTGTCTGGGGTTCAAAAAGAAAGTGAAGTCTTTCACAGATGGAGAGTGTAGGCGCCATATGTCTAACAGTTGAAGGTTCTGCAATTTAGAGTGTAGTTTCTGGAGAGCGGCTTGTGAGATGTGAGTTTTCCCAGCGGACATGTCTAAAAGGATTCAAGGTTACAGTCAGGTCTCCACCTAAAATCACTGCTCCCTCAGCGAATAAGCTGAGATCATCCAGAATCTTCAGTAGCCAGGGGATCTGATTCACCATAGGAGTGTAAATGTTAGCTAATGTATATGTAGTTGAGGCAATGGTGCCTTTAATGAACAAGACACCTCCCCTCCTCATCGCTATATTTCTGCAGGCACTTGAAAGGAATAGAATGGTATATAGCTGTAGAGACTCCTCGTGAGGAAGAAGAGGTGCTCTCACCATGGAACCACTGGGCGAAGTAATTTGTTGGTAATTTAGGAACGCGACTTTTCTTAAAATGTGTCTCTTGTAGGAAGAGGATCTTGGATTGTAGCTTCTTAATGAGTAGTAGGAGACTATGTCTCTTCTGTGGAGTATTGAGGCCATGAATGTTGTTATCAACGCTGTAGCCATTCTCTATATATTAAGCGTAGGAGATGGAGAAAGAAGAGCTAAGGAAGTAGAAAGTTAGTAGGGAAGACCGGGGAAGGGTGGGAGGGTACAAAACAGCAACTGTTTTATCAATACTTAAAGTAAACACAAAGTATTTCAGAAAATAGTGTCAAGCAAATCGTGTTATGAGAGAGAAGGGCAAGCCTTGCCTGTAAGGCTTGCTACGTAAATGTACAACTGTGTTCCGTCAGGAAACTAGTGCGAAGGACAGATACTTATTCTCTGCACTACCACAGGGGGTGTTATACATACAACAAACAAACCTGATCTATGGGGATATTAAATAAGAAAGTACTTATAAAATTAGCTAAATACGCTATCGAATATTCTACAAAATGGAGAGGATGTTTGCAGGCGTAATAAGATACCAGCACGTCATTAATATGTATGATCGATATATCTTTGAAATATTACGCACATGCTGAAGAAGTAGATTTGTTATGGAAGAGATGCTATAAAAAGTTAAAAGACATCTCCACTAGGGTGCAGAAAGTTGTAAGAAACCAGCAGGGCCATCAACAGACAACCTTGGGGGCAGGTTTTAGTGAACAACACTACATTTTGTTAGGTAGTTAGGGCGGTTATGCAGAGAGCACCAAAAGTGTGGTCTCCGCCAGAGGTTTTAGAAAACCATTACACAGGGCATGTTAGGGGACTGCAGTGGACCTCAGAGCTACCCTAGAGCCCTAAAGAAAAAAGGCGGTATGTAAAGATTAAGAATGTATACCCTTGGTACTCAAGTAATCTGCCCCATCTACCACATTAACTAAAGATACAAAATAAGTCCAAAAATGTTGTAAACTAACGATAGTCTATGAGACAGCAATAATGCAAACCTCTGGAGTATTCTCATGGCAAAGACAGTTCAGGCTTCTGCAGAGATCTTCTTGATTTCGGGGATTTCATCTTCTGCATGTGTCTCCAATGATTGCCTTTCAAGGAAAAGGGCGGAGGCTCTAACTCTGGTGTTGGCATCCATGATGGGATTTCCAGGTCGGCCGGGGTGTGGACTATCAGGCGGCGTCCATTTATCGGTATTGAGAGGCCAAAAGGAAAGAGCTAGGCATATTGAATACGTCTCTCTCGGAGGATATCCAGAAAAGGTCTCATCATTCTCCACTTGACAAAAGTGGAAGGTGCTAGGTCTTGGTAGAATGAGAGTGTAGCATCACCGTGTTTAATATCCGCTCTTCCCTTAGCGGCCGCAAGGATGTCTATGGTGTCGACTGTGGATAAGAGGCCTCAAATGACATCTCTAGGCGGATCACCATTTTTTGGTTTTGGATGTAAAGCTCGACGTACTCTTTCCACTGAGACTGTTGTCACTCTCTCTGCACCAAGAAGGGTGGTGAAAAGGCCCATCATCACCATATGAAGAGAATCAGGTGTACAAGTTTCAGGTAAGCCTTTCACTCTGATATTTCTTCTTCTGCTACGATTTTCTTGATCTTCTAGGAGAGTGAGCGCTCTGTCAATGTGTTTTTTCTGCGTTGCTACCTGTGCAGCTAAAGCTACTGAGCACTGAGGTAAGTCCGAGCACGCATTCTCTGTAGCCTCCAGCTGTCTCCCTAAAGTGGACAGGTCCGCCTTTATATCTGCAAGATCCGCCAGGACTGGTTGTAGAGTCTGAGAGAGAGCTTTTTTGATTAAGCTTTTCGAAATACCAGCCTGCGAGGAAGCGGTGTTCTCTTCTACCTCGCTATCCAGATATGATTCCTCACATTGTCCTTTAGCGCGAGCCGTACTTGACGCCATCTTGGGTGCACCAGGTCTAGGGTGAGGGCTACTTTTACGTAAGAATTTGTGCATATCTGCTTGTTGACGAGTGGTTGTAGGCGTACCGGGTGGGTCACTAGGTTTATCTCTTCCAATCTTAACTATAATTATACCATGTAGAACAAGTAGAGTAACTTTATAATTCCCCATGTGATGGAGCTGCAGGCTCAGCACTCCATCACTTTTTGCGGTCAGGTTGCGCCCCCGAGAAATTCGCCTTTTTGTTTAAAGTCCACATATAAATCTACGGCTCAATAAGGGATAGAAGAAGTTGATGTGAGATCCTGAGCAATGGCACTAGGAAAAGTTAGCTTGCTGTATGTCCAGGGGAAGGTGAGGAGCCCCCCTGGTGGATGTGTAGGGGCTCGGCACTCCCCTCCCCAAGAAAGGACACTGGCGGCGGCACTACCAGGAGGAGCTATAGAGGGTCAGGGAAGTAGAACAAGTCCAGGAGTTTGTGGACAATGGACATACAGCCGTATATCTCGAACTTTACTATAGTAGTTGGTATGTAATTCTGCAGGAGGGTGCCTGGGGATGACAGGAGTGGAGCAACTGAATCTATATGTCAGGCTTACTATCAGGACTCCGTGCAGAGTACAACGGAGCGATATCCAGTACTCCTAAGATGGCCACTCAGCGTTATAAACCCACAGTCAGATGTGTCCCAGCCGTACCTCAAGATTAAAAACCGCCCGGAGACCTGCAGGACCCGGACCTGCAGCAGTCAGCGTAAAGGAGGTGAGTGTTCACTCTGCAACAGCTCGGAGTATGGAGATAACGATGATGACAAGGGCCATGCCTCCAAGATGTTGGCCCCGTTCAGAAACTGAGGTAGGCCGCAGACCCTGAGAAGCGCAGGGGATCCTCTTCCAACCGAAGCGGAGCAGGCCTAGCTAAAGCCCGATGCGCTCTGGAGACACTGCCTCCTGGACCAGCAGCTCTGTCAGCATGTGGTGGCTCCCCCGTAGTTAGCGATGGCGCGGGGAGAGACAGTGCCTTGCGAAAGTATTCGGCCCCCTTGAACTTTTCAACCTCTTGCCACATTTCAGGCTTCAAACATAAGGATATAAAATTTAAATTTTTTTGGTGAAGAATCAACAACAAGTGGGACACAATCGTGAAGTGGAACGAAATTTATTGGATATTTTAAACTTTTGTAAAAAATAAAAAACTGAAAAGTGGGGCGTGCCAAATTATTTGGCCCCCTTAAGTTAATACTTTGTAGCACTATCTTTTGCTGCGATTACAGCGGCAAGTCGCTTGGGGTATGTCTCTATCAGTTTTGCACATCGAGAGACTGAAATTCTTGCCCATTCTTCCTTGGAAAACAGCTCGAGCTCAGTGAGGTTGGATGGAGAACGTTTGTGAACAGCAGTTTTCAGCTCTTTCCACAGATTCTCGATTGGATTCAGGTCTGGACTTTGACTTGGCCATTCTAACACCTGGATATGTTTATTTGTGAACCATTCCATTGTAGATTTTGCTTTATGTTTAGGATCATTGTCTTGTTGGAAGATAAATCTCCGTCCCAGTCTCAGGTCTTTTGCAGACTCCAACAGGTTTTCTTCCAGAATGGTCCTGTATTTGGCTCCATCCATCTTCCCATCAATTTTAACCATCTTCCCTGTCCCTGCTGAAGAAAAGCAGGCCCAAACCATGATGCTGCCACCACCATGTTTGACAGTGGGGATGGTGTGTTCAGAGTGATGAGCTGTGTTGCTTTTACGCCAAACATATCGTTTTGCATTGTGGCCAAAAAGTTCGATTTTGGTTTCATCTGACCAGAGCACCTTCTTCCACATGTTTGGTGTGTCTCCCAGGTGGCTTGTGGCAAACTTTAAACAAGACTTTTTATGGATATCTTTGAGAAATGTCTTTCTTCTTGCCACTCTTCCATAAAGGCCAGATTTGTGCAGTGTACGACTGATTGTTGTCCTATGGACAGACTCTCCCACCTCAGCTGTAGATCTCTGCAGTTCATCCAGAGTGATCATGGGCCTCTGGGCTGCATCTCTGATCAGTCTTCTCCTTGTTTGAGATGAAAGTTAAGTGGGACGGCCGGGTCTTGGTAGATTTGCAGTAGTCTGATACTCCTTCCATTTCAATATGATCGCTTGCACAGTGCTCCTTGGGATGTTTAAAGTTTGGGAAATCTTTTTGTATCCAAATGCGGCTTTAAACTTCTCCACAACAGTATCACGGACCTGCCTGGTGTGTTCCTTGGTCTTCATGATGCTCTCTGTGCTTTAAACAGAACCCTGAGACTATCACAGAGCAGGTGCATTTATACGGAGACTTGATTACACACAGGTGGATTATATTTATCATCATCAGTCATTTAGGACAACATTGGATCATTCAGAGATCCTCACTGAACTTCTGGAGTGAGTTTGCTGCACTGAAAGTAAAGGGGCCGAATAATATTGCACGCCCCACTTTTCAGTTTTTTATTTTTTACAAAAGTTTAAAATAACCAATAAATTTCGTTCCACTTCACAATTGTGTCCCACTTGTTGTTGATTCTTCACCAAAAAATTTAAATTTTATATCTTTATGTTTGAAGCCTGAAATGTGGCAAAAGGTTGAAAAGTTCAAGGGGGCCGAATACTTTCGCAAGGCACTGTAAATAGGCCGCGATGACAAGATGGCGGCCAGAGCTGTTAGCGGTAAAGGCCCCATAGCATGCTCGCCCGGGATCTACCGCACCACCTACCAGATCCTCTGACAAGGTACGCTGGGGCTGGGGGAAGGCCTCTGGGGTATGCGATGGTGGTGGACTCACCAGATTAGCGCTCGATGCCAGCGGTATAGACCAGAGCTTAGTAGATGTGCTTCGTGCTGCTCTGCTGGCCGGCCACGCCCCAAAAAATAAGCCCTTAACCAACTGTGTCAACCGAAAAAAAAAAAAAATTGCTACACATCTCAGAACATGGCGATGCAAAAATAATTGCTTTCTTTCCCCAAATAAGTTTTTGTTCTGCAAAACTAGTAACACATAAAAAAACAATATAAATGAGGTATTGGCATAATTGTACTGACCCGCAGAATAAAGGTAACATGTTACTTATGCTGTACGCTGCATGGAAAAACAACTTAAAAGGTAAAAAGCAATACCAGAAATGAAGGGTCTTTTTAATCCACCAAGACAGAGTTAATAAAATTTAGTCAATACGTTATAGGCACCCAAAAATGTTGTCATTACAAAATTACAACAAGCCCTCATATGGCTATATCACCAAAAAAATAAAAATATATAGCTTGTACAATGTTAAGACAAAAATCCCAAAAATCGTCAAATCATTAGAACAAAACTGGTTGCGGCAGGAAGAGAATGTATAAGCTGTGCGAGCATACATCAGGGTACACCCCAAATTTCGAGCTTACAAGGGAAAATAAACCAGAAGTAACCCCCCCTCCCCCTCAATCATAGGAGCTACTGGGGATATAGTAGGGAATTTGGTGCTCCCAATGTACTCCGCACAGTTTACATATTCACTCTTCACCATCCGCTGTGCATTCCTGCCTGAGATACTAATGCTCACTACACCCCTTGACAAATTCTTTGAGGGGTGCAGTTTTCAAAATGAGTTCATTCCCTAGGAGATTCCACTTTACTGGTACTTTAGAGGCTCTGCAAACATGACATGGCATTCAAATACCAAACATCTAAATATACACTACAAAAGCCACATAGCGCTCCTTCCCTTCTGCGCCCTGCTGTGTGCCCAAACTGCAGTTTATGCCAACATGTATGACACTGATGTACCCAGGATAACGTACTTAATGTCATATGTGGGTATAAACTGCTGCTTAGGCACATAAGGGAAGGAGGGCTATTTTGGTTTTGGAGTACAGATTTAGATGGTTTGGTTTTTGGATGCCATTACACTTTTGCAGAACCCTGAAATGCCAGTAAAGTAGAATCCCCTGACATGTGAACCCATTTTGGAAACTGCACCCCTGAAGGAATTTATCCAGGGGTACAGTGAGCATTTTTAACCTCCAAGTGTAGCATTAATTAAGTTTCCAGAAATGAGTACGTAAATGATGGTGAAAATGACAATTTTTCTAGGAATACGTCATTTCAGTGCGTAATATGTTGGCTTGTATCAGAGATGAACACTCTAAAAGCTGTTGTGCCTGGGACACCCCCCTTAACAGTTTTTGGAGTGTGTCTCTCTGCTGACACAAGTTGGGTACAACATATGGGGCACTGAAATGGAGTATCCATGAAAAAATTGCAATTTTTACTTTTCATTATCAGCTGCCCATTCCTTTCTGGAAATTAAATTAATGCAACACTCAAAGGTTAAGAGTGCTCCTATGCCACTTGATATATCACTTGAGGGGTGTATCTTCCAAAGTGGGGTTGTGATTTTGCAGTGGGGTTATGTGTTTGGGCTCTGAAAAAACAGCATGGTGTCCAGAAAATCCCTCTCAATCTGTACTTCAAAAGCTAAAAAGCACTCTGTTCCTTCCCTTCTGAGCCCTGCTGTGTGCTCAAGCAGCAGTTTACACCCATATATACAACTTATTTCTACCTGGGATAGTCCACTTAATAGTTTTAGTAGTGTATGTCTCTGATGTCAAAAACTGGACGGAATGTACTGGGCACCGAAATGGCATATTTCTTTAAAAATTAAAATTTTCATCTTTGTACATTAATTTTCGTGAAGCACTCTTGGGCTAAACATGATAATACCCTTTGATAAATTAATTGAGGGTGTAGTTTCTAAAATGGGGTCACTTTTTGGGGGTTTCCATTGTCTAGGTACTTTAGGGGCTCTGCAAATGTGACATGGCACCTGAAAACTATTTCAGCAAAATCTACCCTCCAAAAGCCAAATAGCACTCTTTCCATTCTAAGCACCACCATGTAGCCATACACCAAGTTACGACCACATATGGGGTAATGCCGTGTTCAGGAGAAATTGTTTAACAAACTTTGGGGAGCTTTTTCTCCTTTATCCTCTTATGAAAATAAAAATTTGAGGCTAAACTGACAGTTTATTGGAGAAAAAAGGAATTTTTCATTTTCACGACCCAATGTTAATAAAATCTGTGAAATAGCTGTAAGGTCAAACTGCTCATTATATCCCTTGATATGTTCTGTGTGGGGTGTAGTTTCCAAAATGGGGTCACTTTTGGGGGTTTCCTTTGTATTGGTACTCTTGGGGCTCTGCAAATGAGACATGGCACTGAAAACTATTCCAGCAAAATCTGCTTTTCAAACGTCCAGTGCCACTCCTTCCTTTCTGTGCACTGCAGTGTTCCCAAACATCAGTTTACACCCACATGGGGGGTATTTCAGTGTTTGGGAGAAATTGCATAACAAACTGAGATGCATTTTCTCCTTTAACCGTTTATCTTTGATACGTTCATTCATTTCAGTAATTCAATTCATAATCAGCAGTCTTCCATGATTGTTTGTCCTACAGCACCAGACTGAGGGACCATTTAAAGGCTTAGGAAACCTTGGCAGGTGACACACTGAATTTATAATACTGAACTTTTTTACAATGTTCTAATTTTTTTAGATTTGGGTTTTCATTACCTGTAATCCATAAGCAACATTTACAGAAATAAAACACTTGAAATAGAACACTCTGTGTGTAAAGAATCTAGGAAATATAGGTCACTTTTTAATTAGTGAAATAAATACATGTTTCAAAGATATTCTAATTTATTGAGATGCAACTGTATTTATTAATGTATTTGGGTGGTATGACTATCTGTTTCAAAAGCAGAGCATTTCACATTTTACAAAATTGCATCTTAAAGTTATTGCCATATAAAGTGACATGTCAGTTTTGAAAAATGAGGCCTGGTTATGAAGGTACTTTTAGGCTCTGTTTTGAAGGGGTTAATATTCCTTATACACACCTGTGTATCCCACACAATCCTTATAAAATTTCTGCATCAAAACTTAGACTATTCTCCAACAGAGTGTAAAATCAGGACTAATCTTCATTAACCCCTTTCCACTTTGTGCTGTACTTTTACAACGCACTGCGCACAAGAGCTGTGTCTGCTAGATTGCATCTGGGTTCCTGTATTATACTGCTGACATGCAGTACTAGCTGCAATTGGAAGATTCTTCGATTCCAGCAGATTAACCCCTCAGATCAACAGCAATCAAGGCATCTGGGTGATTAGGGGGTGGGGGTATAAGGTCGGATTTGACAAGGCCACTTGTGACCTGTTGAGCTGCTCTGATGTAAGGTGTCCATCACAGCATGGATAAAGCCTGCATGGCAGCAGTTTTTCTTGTTTCCCTTATTGAGAACTTGAAGTAGCAAACATAACTGAGGAGACAGACTGGTCTCATCAGCAGTTCTAAAAAAAAAAAAAAAAAGGGACAACCCATAGATGCAGGAGATGAATGGGACCCATTTAGGGTTTCCTACCCTCTTACGTGTCCCTTGAAGTAGATTGGTTTCTCACTCAAGCAGGTCCTAAAGGAGTGCTTGCCTGAGCAGCTATTTGGGATGGTAAATGCTGTAAGACCTCAATTTTGATCTTGAAGAGTCTGCATAAGCCACCCATGGCTTGAGGTTAGGTACCTGGCCCAGTTGGTGGAAGCTGCATCCTGACCGCATCAGTGGAATGCTGAGACTATGTGACAGCATTCCGTTTTTTTCTCTGCAAAAAGTGTTCATTCATGTGTTTATTCACAACGTTAACGTTTTGGGAACTTGTCCCTTCATCAGGCATTTGTCCAGAGATGGGTAGGCTAGTCAGGTCATGTCATATAGTGGTATGGAAAGAACCAATGGTGGTTGGTGAGAATTGTATACAAGTGTCATTGCTGGGCGGTAAGGAACACCCCCTCTGAAAGTACAGGGATATGGATGAGTACAGTCGGGGGGGGGGGGCGTTCCTCACAGCCCAGCTAGACTGTTAGGAACACCCTTCTGATGATGGGCAGAAAACTAACGGCACCGATGTCTCCAGCTCCAGGCACATATAACGGGAAAGCCGACACTGCGCTTAATTCAGCGCACTGTCGGCTTTCTAGCGGTATATAAAACCGCATGTGCCTGAGGACATGAAAGGTCCACTTTAAGGACATCTGCAGCCTGGAATACTTGATTGCAACCCTCAATAACACAGTTGAGGTGTTTCAATTCATTTTGTCTCTGTGGGATACCTATTGTATCTTACAAGGTCTCTGATGACTCCACAGTCTTACTCTCCAGTTTTCTCTTTTTTTCATGTCCCTTAGGTCTTTCGTGGTTTGTGTTACCTGCTCCTTTGGATTTCCCTTAGTTTGTTTTAAACTGTTCTTTATTATTGACTGATCTATGCTGACAGTTCCTGTTTTATTGTACATTCTTGTATCTTCATTTTTGAAAATCTTAAAAAAAAATTAGTCTATAAAAAAACCAAAAAACATTGTTCTACATCTCCGCACACAAAATGTTTCTAACATTTCTTATCCTAAGCAATCTTTCCTACTCTATTCCTCATAACCTGTCCCCTCCATCTAGAAGTTACTCTGCAATTACATGCACTTATCTGTATACTCACAGATACCGGCTGGTTACTGGCTCATACAGCATTAGTTATATGATATTATTTATTAATAGAAGACTGGACCTTCACTCGTATTGTTTGAAATGTTAATTTTTTGTCACATTGTAATATCAAATACTGTCTGTTCATATACCCTCTGATTTGTCAACTGCTGCGTAATATTATTATTATTGTTAACGAGTCCTACGTGTCAGACGCCTCTGGTTTAGGCAAGATGGGTCATATGATGAAACTCCAGAAGAGATTGGTTTTGACATTTTGGCCACTCAATAATATGGAATATGTGTGCGTTTCTCTCTCTCTCTGTATATATATACAGGCCTCAGCAGCGACGTGGGAAGAGGGCCCGAAGACGCTGAAGACGGCAGGATGGAGCAAGGATGCCAAGGGAAGGGAAGGCAAGGTGAGTATGAATATTTGTTATATTTAATCGCTTTCCCTGGGCCTCCGATTATTATACTCTGGGGTCTGAGGAGACCCCAGAGTATAATAGCACCGAAGCGGGAGGGGGGCTGTTGGGAGCTTATAATACTGTGTGGGGGCCACTGTAGAGCATATACTACTGGGTGGGGGCCACTGTGGGGGGCATATAATACTGGGTGGGGGCCACTATGGGGGGCATATAATACTGGGTGGGGGGCTACTGTGGGAAGCATATAATACTGGGTGGGGACCACTGCAGGGAGCATATAATACAGGGTGGGGGCCACTGTGTGGAGCATATTATACTGTGTGGGGCCACTGTGGGGAACATATTATACTGTGTGTGGGGAGAGCAATGTAGAGCATATAATGCTGTGTGGGGGCCACTGTTGAGCATATAATACTATCTGGGGCCACTGTTGAGCTTATTTTACTGTTTGGGGACCCGTAACCGTTTCGGGGCGGGGTGGGGGGTCATGTCAAATGTTCGCCTTGGGGCCCAACCATTCCTAGTTATGCCACTGGGTCTAAATATTTGTGTGTGGGCAAGGGTAATAAACCAATGTCCACTAAAACATACAGTAACATTAAAAATATTAACTGTATTAGAAATTTAAAAACTGTATGGAAAATATGCAAGGATACATTAAAATCAATAGTGATGTCCACAAAAAATAATAAAAGTTAAATGTCAATAAATAAATACATAAATTAATAGATCTGCTGTGTGGCAGGTATAACAATAGGCAGAAAAAGCTACAGTGTTTCTCCGAAAATAAGATAGGGTCTTATATTATTTTTTCCTACGAAAAAAGGGCTAGGGCTTATTTTCGGGGTAGGTCCTAATTTTTTCCATGAACAACAATCACACATTTGATCGCTTTTTATTTCAACTTTTATAGAGGTAAAATATTTTTATAAGTTTGATGACTGGGTGTATTCGGACACAGGAATACCTAATGTGTATGTATTTCACTGTAATATTTTATTTTTATACGTATTCTAGTGAAAGTGGGAGGGGGCTTGAACTTTTATTTTGTTTTTTTTTTATATTTTAAGTTTTTTTTTTTTTTTTTCCTTACTATTAACCCCTCCTTGGGGGCTTGAACCTGCAATCATCCCATAGACTGCAATACAACATATTGCAGTCTATGAGAGATTATCTATATTACTAATGAGGCTGGTCATAGCCTCAATAGTAATATTCCTATGACAGGACTGGGAGCCTTCTTAACGCTCCCGGCAGTCAAAGGAACAGGTCGGCTCCTGCGATCTCGCCGCGCGGGATCCGGCCTGCAACGTGAAAGGTACGGGGCTGGTGGGGACTGGCCCCAGGGATAACTTCTCTGCTTTGGACGGTCGATTTGGAGGGGGGGGGGGGGGTCACGGACTGGCACACTCAACAATGCCTGCGATCAGAGTGGACTCTGATTGCGGGCATTAACTGCGGGTCTCTGCTGTACAAGGAGATCTGGTATAGTAGCTACAGGGGGGTGGGGACCGGCCCTAGGGACTGCGGGGGGGGAAGCGAGGAGGTCACACTTAGCAATGCCCGCAGTCAGAGTCCATTCTGATCGCAGGCATTAACTCCGGCGGTTGTGCTACTTTGGTGGGCAAGAGAGAGGGTCACGCTCAACAATGCCCGTGATCAGAGTAGACAGTGATCGCGGGCATTAACTCCGAGTCTCCGCGGAGACCCGGTACAGTAGCCGTTCTGCAGCAGAGCGGCTGCCATCTTTAAGGACCCGGCATCCGCTGTAATCGTACGGCAGATGTCGGGAAGGGGTTAAATTAGCTAGGGCTTATTTTTGGAGTAGGGCTTATATTTCAAGCCTACTCCAAATAACCTGGAAAATGTAGCTAGGGCTTATTTTCGGGGTAAGTCTTATTTTTGGAGAAACACGGTATATATAAAAATCATAATAGTGAGCAAGTAGAGATATATATGTATGTCTAAGGAAACACGCCATAATTATAATTGGCATATATACATATAAATATGTACATGAGTATATATACACACATGTGGGCAAAATTGTTGGTACCCCTTGTTTAATGAAAGAAAAACCCACAATGGTCACAGAAATAACTTGAATCTGACAAAAGTAATAATATATAAAAATTCTATGAAAATGAACAAATGAAAGTCAGACATTGCTTTTCAATCGTGCTTCAATAGAATTAAAAAAAAAAGAAAACTCATGAAACAGGCCTGGACAGAAATGATGGTACCCTTAACTTAATATTTTGTTGCACAACCTTTTGAGGCAATCACTGCAATCAAACGATTCCTGTAACTGTCAATGAGACTTCTTCACCTCTCAACAGGTATTTTGGCCCACTCCTCATGAGCAAAGTTATCTCGGGTTTGAAGGGTGCCTTGTCCAGATGGCATGTTTCAGCTCCTTCCAAAGATGCTCAATAGGATTTAGGTCAGGGCTCATAGAAGGCCATTTCAGAATAGTCCAATGTTTTCCTCTTAGCCATTCTTGGGTGTTTTTAGCTGTGTGTTTTGGGTCATTATCCTGTTGCAAGACCCATGACCTGCAACTGAGACCAAGCTTTCTGACACTGGGCAGCACATTTCTCTCTAGAATCCCTTGATAGTCTTGAGATTTCATTGTACCCTGCACAGATTCAAGACACCCTGTGCCAGATGCAGCAAAGCAGCCCCAGAACATAACAGAGACTCCTCTATGTTTCACAGTAGGGACAGCGTTCTTTTCAAGATATGCTTCATTTTTCCATCTGTGAACATAGAGCTGATGTGCCTTGCCAAAAATTTCAATTTTTGTCTCATCTGTCCATAGGACATTCTCCCAGAAGCTTTGTGGCTTGTCAACATGTAGTTTGGCAAATTCCAGTCTGGCTTTGTTATGATTTGTTTTCAACAATGGTGTCCTCCTTGGTCGTCTCCCATGAAGTCCACTTTGGCTCAAACAACGACAGATGGTGCGATCTGACACTGATTTTCCTCGAGCTTGAAGTTCACCTTTAATCTCTTTAGAAGTTTTTCTGGGCTCTTTTGTTACCATTCATATTATCCTTCTCTTTGATTTGTCATCAATATTCCTCCTGCGGCTACGTCCAGGGAGGTTGGCTATAGTCCCATGGATCTTAAATTTGTGAATAATATGTGCAACTGTAGTCACAGGAACATCAAGCTGATTGGAGATGGTCTTATAACCTTTACCTTTAACATGCTTGTTTA